>CAMZMU010000040.1:49157543-49306680 GCA_947311845.1 Poa pratensis
ATATCTTGCTATCTTTTATGATTAATAAGAAAGAACACCTCAGTATGTCTGTTCCGTGAGATTCTTACTAATTCTATCACTATCTTAGTGCTTCATGTTAAGCAAGAGCAGCCTTATTGTTTTCCTTCAAGATGTTAAATATACAAGATTTTCATGGCTTTTCTTTTTCCTATTAGTTGTGATGAATCTGCCATTTTGGCTATCTTATTTTCTCATCTAGACCTGACCATATCGGATTTGTGAGAGCTGGAGAACGTCAGGTTTGACCTTATATTTTCACCATTCTCTCCATTATTTATAAGCTTTCACAAAAAAACACATTATTTTACCTCGAATGATGATACATGGCTAACCCACGAATTATCATACCTTCTTTACTGCTTATTTGTTTAGCAATACATCTGAATCGGGTCATATCACCCAAATGTAGGAACTGCACTATTTATTCGTTCCGGATAAAAAAAAATGCAAAAGATGTGTTGTTAGGTCTTTCTTACATCGATGACAAATGCTTGGAAGCTGGAAAAAAACATGATGTAGTTATCAAAGAACAAATCTTTAATATGATTTTACTTTTCCTACCATGTACAAATGTTATGAAATTTAGAGCCTACACAAAAAATATTGCAGTTTTCAGCTGGAATGTTCCTTCTTTTCATGTCCACGATTTCTGTAATTGCCTCATACCATAAATAGTATTTTGCTTTTCTTTTATTTCTGTTGCTGATGGATGGGATTGCCAGAATAAGTGCTTTTTTTAGATTAAATGGCTGCAATTTATTCAAGGTCCCACATCCACCGAGGCTAATAGGTTCACGGCATACACTGGGGGTACACCCACCCAAACTTTACAAAGCTTATTATCACAGCCATTCTTCGCTAGGCGATGAGCTACCTCATTCGCAATTCGCCGTACTTGCCGAAACTCATAGCCTTCAAAACCAGACACGATCGGCTTGACATCCGTGGAAAACACACCCAAGTTGTTTGTAGAAAACAGAAAGTCCAGGCTCGACCCAAGCTGGCCGTAGAAAACAGAATATCCAGGCTCAACCTATATACATTTAAAACATGCCGATGCCAATAAACAATGGGCGCAGCAAAGCACGCCTAATCCTTCTAGTGTTCTCCAATTACAGTGACCAGTGCCTGTACAGGCAAACCATTGGAGGTACGGGCTAAGTAAATTGGAACGAAGCTTGTGTCACGTGTAGTCGTGAACCAGTGTGGAGACGAAATCTTATCTTCCATGAGATTTTAAGATTTCACCATAAATTCGAGATGACAGATATGCATATCTTTAGATACACAGAATCATACTGTAAGTTAAATGCCTACCATAAGTGATTACCAACCACCACCTACCATTCGACATAATATACTAAATTTAATTCTAGAGTTGTGTAATATTGTTCTGTAGATATTTGCCTGCTTCTGAAAACAAAAGACACAAAATCTTCTATGGCTTATTTCCTCATTGAAGAAGAAAAACACAATAGTTGCAGGAAAATACAATAGGCTATGCGCCTTCCAAACCTACTCGTATTCTTGATTGTTTATTCATCTCAAGCTAGTGCCATACCATGGTTGCATATGAATCGTACGAGGCAACAATCACCCCCCAATAGTAGCTGGCTACAAGACAAAAGCTGGCGTGGAGAGTGGAATTAACCATGTAAGTTAAAGGTTGTTATTTTGTTGGTAGATCTTGTGCATCACGTATGCATGTAAGAAATAGAACCGATTACATATGACAGGCAGAAGCATTTCCACATATCTTCTATTGACACATCATATACACCCTCTATTTTTATTTAGTAACAGAGTGATAAGTTTCTCTGTTTCAGTATTATAACTGAGTTTTTTCTCTATTAAAGGCTGTCTATCTTGAGTTGTTTCTCCTTTTCAGTAATATAACATAGTTTTCTCTTTTCTGCATTTTCTTTCATCCGCCTATATTCTTGCTTTCCGTAAAACCAACGATTTTGCTTATAAACACACTAAAATTTTCTTCTGTGCAAGGTATAAGACTACAAAGGTAAGATTTAGAATTACCCTCTTTCAACCAAGGATTTTGGACCATACAATTGACAAAAACTATATTTGATTAATTTAATGTTCCTCATTTAATTCATAATTTTTATTGAAGTTACCTATATACCCCTTGTATTACAAGGAATGATCTTAAAGTGTGTTATTGACCGGTGTCTTATCTTTCCGTAGCATGCTTTCTTCCAGTCAATGTCAGAGGATTGGACTACTCTTTTCGGTGGCATGGCAACATTCGATGTCTACGGTTTGCAAATGCTCCATAACCAATTAAGTTCATCACAAATATGTGTGGTAAATCACCAAGGGGACGACTCTAGTAGTGAAAATGTCGCAGTAGCCGGATGGGTAGTAAGTTACTTTGTCGATATTTTCAGAAGCATAACCTACATGGCATGCATGATATTTTCCTATGTGTGATGATTGTACCCTTTATTTTAACCATATACTATTCACACCATTAAGTTATAGCTAAGTTGTTATCAATTATCTTTACTTTAATGCAGGTTAGCCCATCTGATTATGGTGATAGTAAAACACATTTCTTTACAACATGGACGGTATGTATTTCAATCTTTTGTATTCCTATTTTTGGATTTAATTTTTAAATGTTATTAGTATAATTTATATGCTACATACCATATCTATTGTGTACCTTTCGTCATGTTTTTTTCATAACAGGCTGATGGGTATAACTCGACTGGATGCGTTAACTTGGAATGTAATGGTTTCGTACCGGTACAAAATGCCCCTATCACTCCAGGAGACACTCTAGATCTTGCTAAGGGCAAACTTAATATCACAATCAAAATTTTCAAGGTACGTAAAAACACCGGTAAACAGACCATACATCAGTTACTACTTGTAACTCTTTATTTTTACCTAAATGGCTGTTCTATATTTTTACATTTTTATGCCTAGATGATGACATTACTAATTGACTCTGGTTCAGCACTGAGCCATATCCATTGCAATTTTTTTGACTAAAGTGTTAATTACCTTTAATCGTATTGCAGAAAAAAGATGATGCTGACTGGTGGTTGTACTTTGGTTATGATAATAATAACCTTGGTGCTGTTGGGTATTGGCCAAAAAGTATTTTTACTAGTATGGCAGACCATGCAAATTCTGTTCAATAGGGTGGTTACACCGTGTCTGATCCTAGAAGTGCTAGCCCCCCAATGGGCAGTGGCCATTGGCCTGGAATCAATTCAGCAACTGTTCGAGACGCCAGATTCGTTGATGAGAGTGGTAGAGGCTGCAAAATTGATCCATGGGCTGGGAGCCTTCATGCGTATATATCCCACAGGAAATGCTATGGAGCCGTTCTATCTGTGGATGAAATGTTCTACTATGGAGGACCGGGTGGTTGTACTATGTAGTAAGCTTTACACCCTGTGAGATTTGAACGATGAATAAAGATATAATGCTATGTTTACTGGTTGTTTGAGAAACAAACTGTTGTGGCTCTAACTTGCATGCCATATATAGAAAATAGTGTGGGTGCTTCTATGCTTTTCCAGAGTTCTCTTGCACCATAAAACAAAATCATGGTTCTGATCAGAACTAACTAAGCCATTTGCTTTGCTTAATGTCAGGGCAATTTGACATTGGACACCCTGTAGGAATCCCATAGGCAAATCATCTCCATAAGATCGACAACCCAACTTGTAGAGATGATTCCCAATCTGGTGTATTTGTGATGTTGTATTCAGCAATTCCTTGTCTCGCTGGACGTTTCCTCTGATCACCTCATCATGCTCATTGCTACCCGCTTGTACTATTGCTTTGTGACACACCCATTGCTAAATACAACATCACCAATATACCAGATTGATGTTTCAGAAGAAACGTGGGGTCACCCTGAATTGTTGTGCTCGATACCGTCATTTTTTTCTAGCATACCAGCACCATCATCCTCATTCTCTCAAACCCAAAACCTCATGCTCCCACTAGATAATAGACGTGCGCACACGACCCTTGGCCGCTAGGCCAGTTAGTTGTGCGTCCATGAGGCCACATGTGTGAGAACATGGAATGGATTTTGGGTGGAACGGTTCATCACATGATATTTGGATTTGTGCAAAATGGTGGGTAAATATTTTTTCAAGAACACGCGCGAGAGTTGTGTTTTATCCCCGCCGCTCGCTGAATCCAGCGCATGCCTAGACGACCACGATGCACCCGGACACCACGTGAGTTGAGAGGGCGACCGCGCCCTACGTCTCGTGGGAGTCGTCGATCAGCGCCGCCGCCCCTCTCCTATGTGGTAGACCTGTGACCCTCCATCACGAGCAAACTATAAGGAAGGCATGTCGAAAAAGTGCCCGCTGACGCGGGCAACCGCCAAAAAACATCGTCCTCCCAACCAAGCTATTGATAGCTCCTGAAAAATGGACACGACTATTAAGATTGCTTCAAGTTCTAGATAATATCTCCGTGGAACCGTGATACTTTGGTGGAGTATTCGGGAGCGACTATGGCTTAATCAATGAGAATTAAGTTAATTCTCACTTAGATAACGCTATCCAGTTGCATCTACAACTCTTGTGTATATGAGAAATTTTTAATTGCAACTCATCTGTAATCGGGAAATCTGCAACCACGTGTAACTGGTAAACTGCGTAACTGATAAATTTCATTTGTACCTCAAGTGTAAAACATCTACACCTGAAAAATCTCAATTACAACCCCGTGCAACTTGAGAAAATTTGAGCTACAACTCACTTACAATTTTCATATCGCACGTAATCTTGGTACTCCTATTAGAGTTGAGTGAAATTCTCTCGTATTTTTATCTCAGCCTTTTGGGAATTCTGCCAGTCAAATAATCTTCCTATCTCCTTCGAACGATGGATGCTCAGCTGACTGCTGTGATTTTCCACGCTTCCACTGCTCAGTTCCACTGCCCCGACGGCGATGCACCCGCACGCCACGGGTGTCGAGAAGGCGACCGCGCCGTACGGGTCCTGGGAGTCGCCGATCAGCGCCGCCGCCGTCTCCGCCGCCGGGAAGGCCGTCGAGGGGCTCGCTGTCGCCGGCGACGGCAGGCTCCTCTGGATCGAGACGCGTCCCGAGGAAGGAGGGTACGCCTCACTGCCCCCAAACCTGAGCACCCATCGTCGTCCGCGTGACGCTGAGGTTTACCTCCCCTCTTCTCCAGGCGCGCGGTTCTGGTGAAGGAAGGGGCGGAGGCAAACGGCGGAAATCTGGATGTGACGCCGCCGGAGTTCGCTGTGCGGTCCCTGGCGCAGGAGTACGGCGGTGGCGCCTTCGCCGTGCAAGGGGATGTCGTTGTGTTCTCCAACTACAGCGACCAGCGCCTGTACAGGCAAACCATAGGAGGTACGGGGGAGGAAGCTTGCATCTAGCTAGTGATTGATTGCTTTCTTCTGGTGTCACGGCTTATAATCGTGGGCAGGTGCATTGCTGTTGCATACCACTTATAATCATGGGTAGGCGTATTTCTGATGCATACCAATTTGGCATTTTACAACAACAACAAAAAATATTGCAGTAGCATAACTTAAATTAAGGATAGGCATTGTGCTCTCTTCTGCATGTCATGAGCCAAGAATTGTTCCTTCATATCAGATTCAAATTATATATGTTGTTGTTGTTGTTAACTACTTGTGCTGTCATGTGGGATGTTCATGGGTTGCATCATGTTTGGGTCTCCATACTCGAGGGGTATGCAGAGCAACATCTCCAGAAACATGAGCTAACCAAGCTTTGATTTTAATTTATTGACTGTAACCTTTGGCTTGCAAAAACTTGTAATGCATCTTTTGAGCCTATATTTTGATTGTTTAGAGGGCGCTGCTTTACAGAGGGTATGTGTCCTGTAATAGTATTTCAAAGCATTTCTTTTTTGTTGGTTTCAGATAATTCGCCGCTACCTCTGACGCCGGATTATGGTGGATCAGTGGTCCGCTACGCGGACGGTGTCTTTGATCCTCACTTCAGTCGTTACATCACTATAATGGAAGGTGATTAGTAATCCATATATGACATGTCCATAGTGCTTTCTTCATTCTAATAAGAAGAAAAATAAATCCAATTTGACCACAGATCACCGCAAGAGTAGCTCAAATCCCATCACAACAGTTGCGGCTGTGAGCACAAATGTTGGAGGTGTTAATGGTAAGAAGAACAGAGGATTTACACACCTGTTGGACTAATTTCTGCTGAAGATCCTTCCAGGTTATTCAAATAATTTTCTCATTTTTTGGCTTAGAACCAACTGTGCTGGTCAGTGGGAATGACTTCTATGCCTTTCCACGCATCGATCCAACTGAAAAGCGCATGGCATGGATTGAATGGAGTAATCCAAACATGTCATGGGATAAAGCCCAACTATGGGTTGGATACTTCTCCGGCACAGGGTAATATCTCATTTGCATGCTTTGTTTGTTTCAAATTATTTGCATGATTGTCTATTGCACTTTCTTGGGTGAAAAAAGGATATTTACTTTTGCCAGCTGCTGTAATACTGATGGATGTAGTTAGACCCTTTTTTGGCAATATACTGAAGGATGATGTTGGACCCTTTAGCACTGTCTGTTTCGAATGACATGTTGGCGGGGCTAGCCGGCCATTGGAGCCTGGGCAAGACCAGCGTGTGTCCGCCTGATTGATCTGTTGCCCAGCAAAACCAGCTTTTCAACATGCAAGGTGCACTGTTTCCCGTGGATGCTCAGCGGCCGAGCCCGGGGAGCTGCCGGGGGTCGCCGAGAGCTGGCTCCGCCAGTGTTCAGGCCTACAAATCTTCCGCACAAGTTCATATTTTAGATCACACGGAACCTGTAGCCAGTTCATGGCAAATGCTAGTATTTATAGATTGTATGTAAAGATTCTCTGGTTCATTGTAGCATCAGATATTTATATGTATGTGGAATGTATCAGATGAACAATTAATTGGATTTTTGTGTTTGAAAAGCAAAACCTGAATGATAGTTGTGTGTTGGTTCAAGTATGCATGAATGCTTCTTTATATAATTCCAAGGTTTACAGATTTACTAGCTATTATGTGCAGTGAGGTACAAAAACGTATTTGCATTGCTGGTGAAGACCCAATGTTTGTGGAATCTCCTACTGAACCCAAGTGGTCTTCAGAAGGTGTCTGCATCTTGCCTTACTCCAGTTTCATGTTAATACATATTACATACATGTCTCCACATGAGTTGTCTTTCGTCATATTAAATTGTTCAGTAGGTATTGAGAGAGAGACACATTACATTTCAAATCTCATTTAGTCTGACTATTTTTGCTTTAGGTGAGCTGTTCTTCATAACTGACAGACAGAGTGGGTTTTGGAATATTCATAAATGGGTATGATTCGTTCTAACTGGTTGATTTCTGATATTTTGTTCATTTTCTACCAAGTTATTAAACTATTTAGTTATAGCATGGAGTAGCCAGTAGTGGATGTATGTCCTTATTACCACTGCCATTTCTCTAAATTTTTACTTGCACCGATCTTTTCACAATCTAATTTCTTATTTTAAACAATTAATAATAGCATTTTGCATTCATTTGTATCTATTCACACAAACAATTGTGATAAGGAGTTATTACTTTGGCAAGCCCATTAGGTAGACTGATAATTTTGTATTAGCATTACAAATGGCCTACTATAATTATCTCTCTAACTAGGAGGGGGGTAACTAAGATTAGGTTCTTTGCACATATTGGTATTTGTTTCGGAATTATTTGATTTGGTTTGTTTTGCTATTGTGCTGATTCGCTCATGACAGGACGAGCAGAGCAATGTGGTAGTGCAAGTTTACTCAATTGGTGCTGAATTCTCTAAGCCAATGTGGATCTTCGGTGTCAGCTCCTATGCTTTCCTAACAAACGATGACTCGAGTCAGAAAATAGCTTGCTGCTACAGGTTCATGCCAATTTATTGACTCTAGTTTTTTATGGTTGTCTGTGATTCAGAAAAATAAACCTATTTTTCTGTTGATATCCAGGCAGAATGGAAAGTCATATGTTGGGTTGCTGGACCACGATTCGGGGTCTTTTTCAAAACTTGACCTTCCCTTCTCTTCTGTAAATAACATAGTAAGTGCAAAATCTGATGACATACGTCAAGAACAAATTGACAGTATATTGTATTCCTTCAATCTGTTAAGTGGTGATTCTAGAAATTATATTTTGTTGATTTGCTAGGTTTCTGGAGATGGATCTTTCTATGTTGAGGGTGCATCTGCTAGTCTTCCAGTCTCAATAGCAAAGGTTCATAGAACTGCCTTCATGAATTTGTTTTGTATGCTAAATGTATACTCCGAGATCCTGCAGCATGCACCCTAGCTTATTCATTTGGTTTTGCACCAGGTGACGCTGGATGAAAAGAAAACAATGGCAACTGATTTCTCTATAGTTTGGTCCTCCTCAGAGGACATTACGAAATATACATCCTACTTTAGTTTGCCTGAATTTATGGAGTTCCCAACTGTAATTCCTGGTCAGCATGCTTATGCTTATTTCTATGCTCCACGCAACCGTATTTTCGAAGGTTCGTCGGATGAAAAGCCCCCATTATTGGTCAGAACCCATGGTAATCTATCAAAACTTTATTTTATCTTATTCTTGATGGTACCAAAAGCATAGTACATTAACTCTCTCTCAAAAAAAAAAAGCATACTACATGCTGGCTTCTGCAAAATATATGTTTTTCCTGTTCTCATTTATTATATATTCGTTCTTGTTGTTAATGTCTGACGTTCATTGTCAATTATCATAAAATGTAATGTAGTCAACAACTGCTGATCTGCTAGCTTTCTGTTTATGCTGTTTGCACTCTTATGATGATAAAAGACCATAGAGTAGTCCTAACTTTATTCACCAACTTATCAAATTTCTAAGGCTAGTGAAATGAAGAGTTGCTCCACTCAGTTGGCCAAGCATCACAACAGCAAACTGGGAAATTCGCTTGACATTACTGCAATTATTTAGGTGGACCTACAGATGAAGCACGCGGAGTACTGGATCTTAGTGTGCAGTACTGGACCAGCCGAGGATGGGCACTCGTTGATGTTAACTACGGGGGAAGTGCAGGTATTTTATCTTAATTTTCTCAACTAATCTACCTGATGAAGAACATGCTGTTATGTATTATTTAATGATTTCCACCTTCTTATTTGCAACAGCCTTAATATGTTACTTTAAAAACATGAAAGTTGTAATAAGTATTCTCTATATTTTTCTTGAAGGCTATGGGAGAGAGTATCGAGAGAGGCTTTTAGGGCAATGGGGTGTTGTGGATGTAAATGATTGCTGCAGCTGTTCCACATTTCTGGTATGGCTTATTTCATAATTTCATGTAGAGGTTGTAATCATCCTATGCAGTGCATATAATAAGAAAAGACGAATGAATATGCTATAAATTTCTGATTGTTAAGGTGGAAACTGGAAGAGTAGATGGAGAACGACTTTGTGTAACAGGAGAATCTGCTGGTGGATTCACAACTTTAGCCTGCCTTGCTTTCAGACAGGCATTCAAGGCTGGTTCTTCTTTATATGGGGCAAGTTTTGAAATCGCCATTTTTCTCTCTTTTGGCTGCAGCTTAATACCAGCTAATAACTTGTACATCTGGTAAGCAGATTGCTGACTTAGCTTCATTAAGGGCAGGCATGCACAAGTTTGAGGCGTACTACATTGACAACCTTGTGGGTAAGGAACTTTGTACTTATCCTTACTGGAATATGGATGTTCTGATGTGTTCATGGTTGGATAAATAACATCACTGTGCCTCAAATATTCCAGGGAATAAACAGGCTTACTTTGAGAGATCACCAATAAACTTCGTTGAAAGATTTACGTGTCCGGTCATTCTGTTTCAAGGATTGGATGACCCGGTAAACCTCGGATTTTCAAGTGTTTTCTGTCATCAGTGCAGTCTAAGTGATGCAACACTAGTTACCTACATGATTAATAATAATCTAAGATACATGGCTGTATGGTTCAATAAGAGTATGCGCTTATTATAACTTGCAATGTGCTAGTGTGTCGGTTCTCTACATTGTGAACGGTTAGGGTATTCTTTTTTCCTTCTGATATCTTTGCCAGCTTACACTTTGATGATCTTCAGGTTGTATCACCAGATCAGGCAACAACAATATACAAGGCTATAAAGGACAAAGGTCTACCTGTGGCTTTGGTTGAGTATGAAGGGGAACAGCATGGTTTCCGCAAGGTTAACGATTACTTTCTTCTATGTATCTCGTTACACAAGGAACCTTTCCTTCGAACTCCCTATACAAGGCACCTTCCATTCCATGTACTACATCACACGAATAGAAAACACTGATGTACTCAGCCAACGTGAAAAACTCAGTAGGAGTGAACTCAAATTTCACTGACAGACAGCTCATAGCTGACATGCATTTCTTGGACCAGGCCGAGAACATCAAGTTTACTTTGGAGCAGGCGATGATGTTCTTCGCAAGATTAGTGGGAAAATTCGAGGTGGCAGATGACATCACTCCAATCAAGATCGACAACTTTGATTAATCCTCATTGTGATCGTTTTGAAGGAGAATCGAGTGTCGCTGGGTTGGTGGGGGTGAGTTGGTGTCAACACGCCCACCTGGTTTCGGCTTCCGCGAGGCAGAATAAAGTGTAGCCTTGTCTTTTAAACAGTGTCATTGGTACGGTGCTTGGACGGCCTCGTTGTTTGTAATCGTTTTTTTGAAGTGCTGCAATCTGTATACTGTTAAACATCAACTAATTGACTTTGGTTACGCCTAAAACGTGTTAAACATCTGTGTACGGTGCTTGGATGGCCTGGTTTCTTTGTAATCCTTTTTTTTAGGTGCTGCTATCTGAACTTCTGAAGTGTTGCAATCTGTATACAGTTAAACATCAATAATTGGCCTGTTTCCTCCAAAAAAAATGGCCTGTTTGGATATGCAAAGTGACTTAGGTTTTGCACAATTAAGAAACGATATCTACTTTCCTTTGTTCCTAACTATAATTTTTTTAGATTTTTTTTAATATTTACTACATACGGACTAAAATGAGTGAACATACGCAATAAAACGCATCTAAATACATAAGAATAATAATAAAAAAGATATAACATCTTACATTTAGAAACAGAGTACTAGAGGAACCGTTGCGAAAGCTACAAGAGTTCTGAAAAGTGGAATCCAAAAATGTAAAATATAGGAAAACAAGCGGAGTAGGCGATAGTCGTCCAAAACGAAATTGAAAAGGCCACCACATCTTGACCAAACATACAAGTTCTTTTCAAGTTTTTTACAGACTCAGGATGTCAAGCTGGATCGCCTTCTTTTCTCTTGTCCGTGTGTGTGTTTTTTTTTTGAAATGGGGTGCGAATCTCCAGACTCTACATCGAAACGGTGCACACAACCTCTCCTTCTTTTCTCATGTGTACCGATTCGGTTCGATAGGGTTCACACCATGTCGTCAAATTTAGCTTGCATGGGGTGATTCGGACAGATTTGACCCAACCTGTCAAGTTGTTATGCGAGTTTGATTGTTTTGTTAAAAACAATTCTAACTCATGATATCTTTAACCTTTACTAGGGGAAAAGGTGGGGATTTTGGCCTGGCGGGGGACCTAAATTTCTTAACAGTTTTTTAGAATTTTGTTTTTAACTTGTTGGATTCAACTGTTCCATGCATCAAATTTGAGAGCTCCCGTGCAATTTCATATCCGGCCCCGTTTGGATGTCGACATTGGTTTTTTTTAGAATCATTGGTTTTTTTTTTGAGACAAGGATGTCGACATTTTTTTTTCAGGGGGGATGTCGACATTGGTGGGTTTGTAATTAAATTGTTTCCGCTTAGCCAGTTTTCCTAAGCTAAGGCAAAATCTAAGTAGGGCCAACACGGGCCGGAGGCGTCTGAACCATCACACCCGTAGAAGCCCACTTCGGCGCTCCGTCAGAAACCAACTGTGCCCAAATAGGCGCCGTCTCTTCCCATCCGGCGCCGCAAGTATTTGAGATTTCGCACGCACGGGGAACGTGGCCGTCTCCGCCGTCGCTTCGCTCACGCCCACCACCGCCCACCACCGCGCCACCCCTCGCCTCCGCCCTCTGGACTTCGCGCCGCCGACCGCCGCCCCCGAGGTGAGAGATTGCCCTCATCGCACGCCTCTACCATTGCGCTCCCCCGTTTCTGCTGCTCCATTTCCTGCTCAATCAGTTGCTTACTCCCGGTTCTCTCGTCGCGCTTGTGCAGATGATGGGCTCCTCCGGCTACGGCTCCGCCTCCCGCCGCTATCTTGACCCGGCGCACGTATTCGCGCTCGTCAGCGGACGCCGGCCATGGGACCTCTTCGAGTACTTGGACTCCGTCCCCGGAGCTCGCGCGGACCTCCAATGCCGCCTGGTCAGCTTCGCAGGGACCGCGCTCATGGCGCCGCGGCCAGGGTGAGGTTTCCGGTGCCATATCGCGCCTAGTCGGTCCAGTTCTCGCGGCGGTTCTACTCATCCTTGCGCCGATTCTTGCAGTTGTGGTTCTTCTATTGCTTTCTCCAGGGGGCTGATTCGTCCAGTTCTTGCGGTGATTTTCACGGTGGTTCCTTCTCCCCCTTTCTCGCGCTAGCTGGCCTCGGCCTTTCTCTGATTTCGCGGTTCTTGCTCTGATTTCGGCACTGGTTCTTTCGCTGCCTCTGGGGCCCTAATTGGCTACGTACATCATTGCTCGGATTAATCGCTTGCGTTCTTGTTCCGATTCTTGCGATGGTTCTTTCACCCTGCTCGCTAATTTGGTCCTGTTCTTGCTCTGATTCTTGCAATGTTCGTTTTCCTCCGCCTCGAGAAGCTCGCCGCCGTGGCCCGACGAGGACTCGTGGGCGCTGTATTGGGCGAAGTACGCGTGGGCTCACGCACTACTTAGCAGGTTGGTACACGAAACTTCTCGGAGACGCCCGCAATCTGTTTGATGTTTTGTGCACAAAGAGATGGGTTCACAGTCTGACCCATGTTAAGCAATTAGGCTTCTATGGTTACAGGTTCAGACAATTTTGTTAATTCCTTCTGGTCGTCCTGTGCAGATTTCTTGCTGGTGGAATGAACGATTTGGTTTAGTATGGCCATGGTGCATACATATGTTGCTATATTGGAATGAGTCCTTGCGTGCTTAAGAACTCAGTCTGTTGTCTACTGTTTGCTGTGGAACAGATGCTTTGGTTTAGAGTTTTCTAGTGCGAAGAAGATCCCTTGCTACTGGAACGAATCAGTCTGTTAATGTTTGCCCAAAGCTGTTCTTGGTCTGAAAGTTTTGGTTCAGTCAACTTGATAAGAAGCACCATCGGGACAAAGGGTTTGATAATCTGTGTCTCCGTGTGCAATTTGGTAGAAATCTAAACAGTAGTTAAATCCTAATTATAGAGAAGCTGTAGGAAGCAGCAGGAAGACAACTATCCCGGATACATTCATTACTTCCTTTACAAAGTACAGTTTGCATATTTGCTTCTTCAGTGTTATGCATGCTATTTCACCTATAGCTGGATATGTCATTTTGTGAGCTCAGCTTTGCACATGAGTTATCTAATTTTTTTATTGTTTGCAGACTTTGTGCGCCTCAGATGGCTGGTAATCCATTCAGTTATCCTTCAGATCCAGGTTTAGTCTGTTTCCAAGATCCTCTTTTACTATTGTTGGACACTGTTTAATGTTGCCCCCAGATGTAGTTTTTGGCCTTTGCTTATTGCCATTTTTCTCAAGATTACCTTAATACTGCACAAAATGCTATACTATAAGTGTTGTGAATGTATGACTTATCTGATCAAAGACTATTGTCATATTCAATAGTAAGCATGCCTGATGCGTACAACTTTTTGTTACAATATTTTTCCGGATCATTATTTTACGAACTCCTGTCAAGTATTACCAAAGAGGCTTGCTGAGAAGAAAAGGACCATCTCTTAATAGAAACAAAAGTTAGCAACTTAGCATAGCTTGCTTAGTTCACCAAATATTATGCAGGCAAGATACACCTACGGTGGATATACTTATTGACAAGGTTAATGTGCATCACTCCTCATTATATATTTACCATTTTGGACCTGTACTTCACCACACATAGATAGAAATACAGATGATGAAGCGTCATGTTGATTTGGTTGAAATATCATTTTTGCGGATTGTATCACACAAATAATATATGTAAGATGTTATTTCAAATGATCATGGAAGTAGTGGTATAGGTAAGTTTTATGTTCTGCTTCTGTCTGAACTGTGTCTTTATCATCATATCATATGTGTGCAGTGCTCAGACATGCTGCAATTATTAATCAGTTAAACGCTTCTAGCTCAAGTACTACTACTCCAATGCTTCCTCCACAACAGACAAATTATAATGCTGGTTAGTAAATGCTATATGTTTGCTTACTCAAAATATAGTCTCTTGAGTGTGTCCTTACACTAATTCATCATGCCTCATATGTGTACTGTAGTGATCAATTTTCCTACCACACTTGGTCGAACGCTTGATCGTGCATCTGCCTTTAACTTGGGAAGGCATGCTTCAGATTTTGCTCCATGGGGGACTGATTCTTCTCTTGGTTAGTAACATTGCCTGTTCGCTTACCCCATATATATCACTTAACCTGCTTCTTGACTTGAAAATTTATGACCAAAAAATTCTCATGACTTGTAAGCGTTGCCTTTTAAATTAAATTAGTGCCAATAACTCTCTTGCTTCATGAATGGCAAGCCACGTGTTTTCTGTCTTTTTTCGTGAACGGAAAAGTCATGTTTTCTGTCTTGATTGTAACAAGGGAATGTTTGTTGGATACTTGTTTTAGAACAACGGAATGGCATGCTTCAACCTGATAATACTGTATGTTTACCCAATTGACAGAGTCTAACTATAAGCCACTTGTTGTAAAATAGGCGCAGCAAAAGTAGATCAAACAAAGAACAAGAATACAGATTTAACGTGGAAAACCCTTACGGAAAAAACCACGGAACGCACGGAGGCGTATCACTATAATCGGAGGAGTATTACAATACACGAGAGGACAAACCCTCTACGTGCTATAGATCTGGTGGATCTCTCTCAATCTCACAATCTAATCTATGACTACGTCTAACTATATATGGGGGCAAACAAGTCTCTTTCTTGGCGGACACGAAACAGACTTGTAGACATGCCTTTCCGGTAGGACTCCATATATGGTAGGATTCGGAGCACAAGAAAAACAACACTCCACCTTGAGACGAATCCTCTATAACAGTCATAGATAGTATCAACTCCTCAATTAAAGTCAGCACAAGTAAACCCTGTGTCTTCAAACGTCCATAGGACGGATAAACCTCTCACGAAGTAATCTTGAGCAAATCAAACAGTAGGTCGTACGGAAACAACACAGCTGTCAACAAAGCAGACGAACGAAAATTGGATCTCCCAATAAAAGTCTGAGTCTGTGCCACTGACCTCCAAAACTGAAATTACCCAATCATCAAATGACATAAGTCATCATATCTCCTGTGGTGCCTGAACGAGCGCATAGCTCATAGTGCAACATCATGGTGCACATAACAATGTGAAGAACTCATATCATGGAATCTGAACGTGCCACAAAGCACAAACCTCGACAAATAATACTCATGCAAGAGCATCTGGTACGATGGCATCACGTACACCAAAACTGCCGACGATAATGAAAATCCATGACATGGTCAAAAACTGTCCTTGTAAAACAACTGTCGGATGAAAAGAATCTCCTCAACGTGCAACGGAGTATCAACTCTGCAATAGACCCATCATAAAAGAGCAAAGACAACTGAATTGTACCGAAAGCTGAACAGTACTAAATGTTGTAGTATCTAGCAGAAAACAAACCTCCTTGCACCATAACTGATCCTCATCACGAACTGAATAAAAACCTTCACATGCATAACAGCAAAACTCAGAGAGCAAATATGCTGGCTACCAACAGGCTTAAATAATTACCTCCTCCATAATTTTTTTTTCATAACTGAATTGTGTTCATATAATTGCAGCAATATAATATCTTGAATTTGCATTCATAACATTGTCCCAAAAGGCTATAATCCAATAAATTCCACCTTAAACAGAAAACTAACCAGTGCATCTCATAATCGGCCTTCGCCAAACAACGCTCGCATCTTGACTTGCCGTAAGTAAAAACTTTGTGTCACGATCCAACAACGATAGATCATACTCCATGATAACAATGAGCAGATAATCTATGCACAAAGTAGTACAAGCCAAAGAATATTCCTTGCAGAATTAAATTGCAGAGCAAATAACTGAAGTAAACAGCACCTGGTAGCTGAACTTGGGTGGACGTAGCAATGCAAGATATAAATATTTAACTTGCCTTCACGTGACGTACCAGCAGCAATTATCTCCTTGGAATTGATGGTTAGATCCACTCCAAGTGACTCATACGAGCTGATCGATGCAATCGATCTAGTACTACTCCAAGGCCTCTTGAGCGAGCCAACTGCTGCACGCGACCAGGTCTGCTGGCCCGGCTTCACACGTACACGTCGCCGAGGGTGACTCAAACACGCCTCGAACCGATCTGCTACACTTTTGCCTGGGGATTTTTGATCCTGATCGATCTGGTACTCCAAACTGACTCACGCACGGCGGCTCCTGGCACGGACGGAATTGATACCGAATATAAAAGCAGGATATGGCGTTAGATCAGCAAATAGTACCGGAGTTGAGGAGTTCGACGCGACCGATCCAATTTGCAGACGGATGGATCGCCAAGACAGCGCACAGGACGCCGACGAAAAACTGTGAACTCTCGATCTCGGATCAGATCTCAAGATCAGATCTCAAGCGATGCTTCAGCTGCATATGATGCCGCAACCTGCGGCTGTTGATCCAAACGAACGCTGCGTCGATGCTGCCCCGGGAGCGCAGCGGAAAGTCTCCCGGAGCAGCTGATCGCCGAAACCTTCGGCTCTGATACCACTTGTTGTAAAATAGGCGCAGCAAAAGTAGATCAAACAAAGAACAAGAATACAGATTTAACGTGGAAAACCCTTACGGAAAAAAACCACGGAACGCACGGAGGCGTATCACTATAATCGGAGGAGTATTACAATACACGAGAGGACAAACCCTCTACGTGCTATAGATCTGGTGGATCTCTCTCAATCCCACAATCTAATCTATGACTATGTCTAACTATATATGGGGGCAAACAAGTCTCTTTCTTGGCGGACACGAAACAGACTTGTAGACATGCCTTTCCGGTAGGACTCCATATATGGTAGGATTCGGAGCACAAGAAAACAACACCACTGGGTATGTATCCTTTATACTACAATTAATTTTATTGTTTCAAATAGAAGTACATACCTAGTTATGACGAAAATATGTTATTCAACTTTCGATTTTAACATGCATGTGTATTTTTTTTATTCCATGCATGCTTATATTGTTCCAATTCAGATAGGTTCAATCTTTACTTCACTTTCTAGTTAATATGCATGATCCAACCAATTACATTGCAGTAATATTTGTGTTGGTATGCTTTGTCTAATGTTATACCTTTTGGGTCTTTCCCTGATATTTCTGCAGAACTGGCATTCGCAAAACTATCTCTGGGCCAACCAGGATACATGCAAATGGCTCCACAGGAGCTGATGCAGAATAACTATGGTACCCCTGCAATGGGGTTACCATCTCTGGGCCAACCTCTACCAGCGCAACTCACCCCACAGAGACTGATGCAGAATGGAGAAGGTTAGTTTTTCTGAATGCATGCCATTTCCAGCTAGCAAACCAGACACGTATAAACCTTTGTGTCATTTTCCATTGCTGCCCACAGTAGATATCAAAGGAAAGGGACCTGCATCAGAAGTAGACGAGCAAAAGGTGCTGGTCTATGTCGCTACTATAATGGCAGAAGATGGCACTACAGGTGCTGCAGGGCTGTTGATCAAGAAGGGAACCAGGCAATTCCTCTGTGCGGCATATTTTCCGATGCGGGTCACGGAACCAGTTCTTCTCACAGCTGCTTGTTGTGAAGGGATCAAAATTGCCCGGGCCTATCAACCACGTACTATTGTGCTGGAATCCCATCTATTCCCTCTGCTGAAGCTGCTACTCGGTGCTCATGCTTCATGCCCACAGATGGAAGAGTTGATGAAATTGATGGATCCCTCACGATGCACAATGGAGGCCATTACCAAAGAATGCAATTTGAATGCTTGCCAACTCGCCTTGTATTGTGTGCCAACTGGGATGGCTGATATATTCTTTGGTGCTCCGCCGGATTGGATTGCCCTTACTTAGCTTGCTGCCAAGATCAGTAATGTCAGTTACTCTGGTACAAAACAAACGGTAAATGGATAGTTGGTAAATGGCAAGATACAGGACTCATGTTAGAGTTTAGATACAGACAACTGCAAGCATTCATCAAGTGTAGATATAGGCAGCTAAATAGCATTCTTTCAGTACTCACATGGGAAATGCAATTGAACAAGTAGTTGTACCCACATGGTACTTTTGTTAGGAAATGCATACCCTCTCTTCTCTGTGAGAATTGTGTAACTAGTTCTGACTGATGTGATGTAAACTTGAGTAAGATCACTGGTTCATATGTGAAGAGAAAGGATTTCAATCCCAGTTCGTAAGTGATCTTCATTTTGTGCTGGTTATTCCGTTTAATGATTTCCTGCATGACATATATCTCTGATGCCACATCTTTCCTGATTTGGGACTGTTCTAGAATATTTGTATCTGAAACAAGTGTTGATAATTGACTCGTGCTACATTTGCTTGGATGGACTAGTGTACTTTGATGGCTGTGGCAGCTTTTGTTATGTTTGTTATCAATATACTTTTCCTTTTGTACTCCAATCCTTTACATAGATTTTTTTCTATTGCTGTACCTTGTTTGAAAATGTGAACCTCGAACCAGACTGGCACACCGACGAGCTAGGCTGCATCGGGGAAGTAGGGTCTTGGCCTTGGCGAGTTCTGTGCAATGTGACGACACTATGTAAACCAACTACAGTAAGAAATTATAAGGTTACAGCCTACAGGGGTCCACTTCGTGACCTAATCATTCATGTTACACCCAGATGCTAATTTTCTCGAAGAGTAAATCATATCCATTGACTAAGGATTTGCCCAAGTATCCTAGAAAACGAAAAGCATCAAGACTATCATCAAGACATATATCGAAGGCTGTGCTGTGGAAGTGTCCGACTTCTGAGGGTTTTCTGCTGCTGGTTCCTGGGCAGGACTTGTGGCAGAACCCACGCTGGGAGATGTTAGAGAAGGCGTCTCTGCTGACCGATTTGCAGCTGAAGCTGGCTCCGGTGCTGCAGTTGTTGGGGCGCAGGCTGGACCTCTTCCTTTTTGTGTCGTCGTCGTCGTCGTTGGCCTCATAACTCCGTCGATTCCGTGGCACCTGAACAGATCCCCTCCGTGGCAGATGTCGGGGCCGGTGAGCTCGACATTGTTGAGGTAAAGCTTCTGGCGCTCCTCCCTCCTGGTTACCGTGATCGTCTGGCTTGCGTGGCGTGTAGGGAGTATGGTACTATGGTCCTGTTGGGAAGCCTGGCGAGGTCACTGAACGTGAGGATCACCGGGATGGAGTGCCGCAGCAGGAGGTCCAGCACCTGGTTCTCCGGCACCGATGCGGTGGACAGCATCCTGTCGTTGGGCATCAGGAAGGTGGTGTTCTGCGGGATCTTCTCCTGCACCATTCGGACGAGCGTGACGAAGGTGAAGTAGCGCGCTTGCTGCATCTGCTGCGTCGTCGAGGCGATGCCGCCGTCGGCGCCCGCCGATGGAGAAGGCACGGCTGCGACGCCGGCGGTGGATGCTACTAGCGTGAGGAGCAGGATGGCAGAGAAAGGCCAAGCCATGGGTGCGGGTAAGCAAGGTATGGGCGGCTCTCATCTTTGCTCCTCTACAATCTGCTTTATTACTTGGTTTTGGACGGGACGAGTGTACTGCCCTCTTGCACACTTACTTCCTGTCTGAACTACTGCCTCGTTGCAGGCTTTACTCATGCTTGAACTACTTGGCACCGTCAGTCCTTAGGCATCCCTAACCGTTTTTTGTTTTGTTTTGAACAAAGGCAGCCCTAACCGTTTTAGTACTGCCTCGCAACGGGAGAAGGAAAAAAATCACATTTTTTGGATACTGACAGTGAGGAAACTTTGCATGTAGTGTAGATGCCGGTGACATCCAGCGTCACTCACCGCAAAGTGGGAGGACAACTCCCGTTCCTGGCCGGAGACATGACTGTTGCTAAGTTAGCATAGGCGGCAAGCAAGGAGGTCACTCGGGATGAAAACGGAACATAATCTTTCCGACTTTTCCGTGGAAAAATAGAAACCGGAATGAAAATTCGGAAACAAAAACGAAATTTTAGAACGGAAACGGAAATTTTATGCGGAAACAGAAACGGAACAACATATTCCGGCGGAACGACCACGGAAACGAAACTTTCCATTACCGGTAATACGAAACTTCCCGTTTTGCTATGCGGTGCTTTTCAAATCCAGCAGGGCGAGTAACTCCAGCGGAAACATTTAGGCACAATCCAAGATATGAATAAAATAAATAAAATGATCTCAAGCGACCATTTTTTGGCCACATGTTATATAATCATGACAATAGGTGTTTTTTAATATTGCCAAAGTTGATAACATATGCACACTATATTATATAATCATGATATCTCGTTATATTTTACTTCATCTTGGAAACTGGACAAGTTTGTTGGTTTGATTGAGTTTTCCTTCATTATTCAAAGTGTCTCTTGGTTCTGGCAAACATCCGTTGTTCTGTGTCCGCACTGTATTCGGTTCATATCTATTTCCGACAATATTTATTTTCATTTTGTTTCCGTGGTTTCTGTATTCATTTCCGCTTCCACACAAAAAAAATATGAAAACAAATGTGGCATATGACTATGCGAAGAGACCATAGAGGTTTGCCTCCTGCCCAGAAACGCCGAGACTCCCAACCTTCTGGTGCACCAGTTGATCAGGGAGGAGGGGGCGGGGGTGGACAATCCTCGTCGGCAACGTCTAGACGGTGCCTATCTCGTGCAACCCTCAATCGGTAGGAGCAGCTGGATCGGCCTTGCCCAACGACGCCGAGACGTTGCCTCGATCAACCCTAATATCAGTAAGCTCGAGGGCTCGACTGAAAATGCATAGAGGATAAGGGTTCAAATGTAAATTGCACCTAACATTATTTGCACATCACTTTTCTTGGAAGGACGAAGAGTTTGACACGAAGACGGAGACCATACACGCCCGAGGTGTCAGATCACCCCTCGACGTGGCCACCCTCTTCAGATCAAGTTCTAGAGGCGTTGAGGAGAAGTTCCAACCCATCGCTCATCCGATCGCCCACGCTTCATCTAGACCTAAACCGTCTATAGAAGTCATGTTTTTCACTAAGTAGCAGAGGAAGGGGTGGCATGAAAGAAACACCGAAACAAAGACATAAGCTCCGCAGTCGACAAAAAATGGAAGGGGAACCCCTGCCAGAATCACCCCCGGATGCACTTCCGGCCAGGCGCAGCCGACATCGGACGTTTCAGGCACCTTACACATCAGACGGGCACGCCTCTGGAGAGGGAGAATCCTTCGCGCAGGAAGTCTTGGGCCAGAATGCGGGTGGAGAAGCCGCCGTCCACCAGGTCATGGACCCGATCAAGAAAAGGGCGTTATCTGCTCCCGCTCGGCGCGTCCGTAATCAGCATCGACCAGTGTGGGCCAGCGGGAATCCCTAGCTCCGATAGGGGTAGGGACCCCTTCAACTTGCGGATGGTGGAGGTAAAGTGATTCTGTTAATTTTTTGATGTTGCTATACAAACTCATCTATTTAATCCGTAACAATTTGCATTTCTCAAAAATGCTACAACACCGGAAAAATGTTACGCTCGGAGGGTCCCTGCATTGCCGATGAACAAACTATCAAATTGTAACCCCCAAGATGAACCAACGATTGCCAAATCAAAAGCCAGCTAAGTTACTCCACCAATTGAATGCCACGCGGGGCATCCTCACACTGTCGGACGTGCCGGACCACCCCGGCGCCGCTGTCTCCTTGCGCTCTCGTCCGGCAGTCGTAGTGCGGCGCTTCGATGAAGCAGGGCTCGATGGTGGGGGCCTGACGGCATGGCGGATCGGGGACCTTCCCATCGACGGGCATCATGAGCACCCATGGCCTCAGCCCGGCCAGCCCGTGGCTTACGTACCCGAACGTGGACTGGGCCGACGCGATGAGCACGTCGGAAAAGCTCAGCAGCATCACTTCCGCGAACGCCTTCTGGTTGTGCTGCCTCTCCTCCGAGTGCTGCACGCCCAGGTGCGTCGGCTGGAACACGCTCACCGCCGCCCCTCCCGCCGCGTCGTGCTCATAGTACAGGCTGCTGAGCTTCTCATAATACTCCCCATTTAGCGACACGACGAGCACGGCCTTACGTTTCATCTTCTCCTGGTTGTCCGAGCTTGGGAGAGTAGTGCCGTCGTCGACGGCGGGCAGGATGCTCTCGCGGCTCGCGCACGACATGATCTGGCTGTAGCGGTCGTTGACGGAGATGGGCACAAACCAGAAGTCGCGCACCTGGAGGCCCACCTTCTCCTCCGCCGGGGCGAGGTACGAGCTGTGGTACCGCGTCACCATGGCCCACACCGTGTTGCTCGGGTGGAAGAGGTACCGCCCAAGATGATGGAACACGGTGTCGCGGCGCGGGAACAGGCGGGCTAGCTCGTGCTGGAACCGCGGGACAAGGAAGAGGCCCGGCGCGAAGTAGTTGTTGGAGCGGAGCACGAGCCAGCCCACGCCGCGCACCGCGTCCTGCCCGTCGTCGCAGAAGAAGCGCCGATCGTTCAGCGTGTAGTTGGTCGCTGCAGATGCAGGTACAGCCACGGCGGCGCCGGGTCCCTGAACCCCTCGCCACGGCCCAGCGTGTTGCCAAGGCTCTCCGGGGTTTGGACGTTGAAATCCTTGATGTTCTGGATGGGAAAGTCTTTTTCCGGGAGCACCCAGGTGGTGTTGACCGGGAACGGCTCGCAGAAGATGTCGTTGAGGTCATCGCCGGGGTGGTGGACAAGGAGGACGCGGTCGGTAAGCAGCGCATAGAGGAAGGTGGAGGTAGTGGACATGATGCGGTTGCCGAGGCCCTCTTCGGGGGTCCACACGATGTATCTGCACTCGGCCGCCGTGTCGGAGCTGGTACCGTTCGGCGACGCCGGTGCTGGCGCATGCGCATGCCTAATGGACTCGCGCAGCTGGGCGACGGCCCGCGAGTAGCCCGGTGTGCCGGGTCCGCAGAGGCGGTGGAGGGACTCGTAGCGTCGGAGTCGCAAGACGAGCTGCGAGGACAGGTTGTGCAGTGACGGCCGACGGTAGAGCGAGGCACGGTAGCGGCTGTGGCAGGAGTTGTCGTCGAAGTCCGGCGAGAGGAGGCCGCCGAGGAGCCTATCGCGGGTGTCCGCGTCCGGCGCCGTGACGGAGGGCCCGGCGCGGCCTAGGCCTTGTTCGGAGTGCACTACACACATAGTTCAAGCATGTCGATGGTGTTGTTAGTTGTTGCTAGACTTGGCCTATTCCTCTGTCCAGGCTAGTGCAAGATCAACCTTATTTACGTACCTGCAGCGTTTAAGAGTGGACAGACTCCGGGGGAAACCCACTTGGCCATGAGCAGCACAGCCATCAGGCTCGCCGCGACCACCAGCAGCACAATCGGCCGTACGCCGCCGGACGCCATCTTGAGTAGCGCAGGCTAGCTAGGCAGCCAAGCTAGCCATGAATAAGCTGGTTGAACCCAGAGATGCTATCCTTAGCTCTATGCTGGAGGATTGGGTCTTGGCGAAAGCTTTCTAGGTCTTTGGACTCTACCGGCGACGACGACGCTCTTTGGCGCCGTTATCCTCCTTGGAGGCGTTGTTCTGAACCCCCTGTCTGGATTCTAGAGTTCTGCTTGTTTGCTTGCTCGAGCTTTGGGTGGCGATGTGGGCGAGGATGGTCTGAAGGTGGCACTGTTTCCGTACAACAGAAGACAAGACAATACTCTTTCGACTGGATCAAGACTTTTAGATGCTTGTGTTCTTATCTTTTGTAGTCTTCTGTTGTCTCTATTCTTGACTTGTAAAGCTGACATCCCTAGCGCGTGAGTGTAAGATGTGTAAGTTGTAACCCTTAGCCGGTTGTTGGCTTCGTTAATTCAAAACCGACTCATTTCGAGCCTTTCGTCTAAAAAGATGCTATCCTTAAGCGTGATTGTCACAATCAAAAGCACGTTGATCTTGATTAGCGTGTGCCCTCATGGATGAGCTAGTAACGCATTATTAGAGCATCTCCAACAGACGCGGTAGGCGCGGGCGCGCTAATTTTTTTTTACAGCGCCGGAAAAGCGGTTTAGCGCGCGACGCCTGTTATGCTTTAGCAGACGCGCTATAATTTAGCGCGTCGCTGTCGCGCTTCACCAGTCGCGCTAAAATGCAGCGTGCGCTAGCAGCGCCAATATGAAACAAATGATGATTTGAAACACAAAATAAACCAAAATCATAGCATAGTTCAAATTCATGACATAGTTCAAATTCACCAAAGCACAAATTTATTACAATAAAGTGCATAATTTAAATGCATTATAATAAAGTGCATACAAACAAATAAAATATCATCACTCGCCACAAGTTATTTCTCTCAATTTTCTTCCTCCTCCTCCTCCTCCTCTTCACCATGTTCAACCCCATCTTCATTATCATTGACGGGGACGGTTCTTGCACTATCTCCAAATGCAACATCCGAAGGCATAGGAGACACCATGGTAGCATTGCCTCCACCCATGGATGCACCCAAGTTAACCGGAGGTGCACCCATTCCTCCCATGGTGCCCATCCCACCATATGCTCCAAAGATATTTGGAGATGCACCCATCCCTCCCATGCCCGTCGTAGGTCCTCCCATGCCCATCGGAGGTCCTCCCATGGTGGCACCAACGCCTCCAATGGCGCCTATCCCTCCATATGGTCCCATGCATCCCATAAGAGAGCCAAAACTCATGCC
This sequence comes from Poa pratensis, assembly GCA_947311845.1. NCBI lineage: Eukaryota > Viridiplantae > Streptophyta > Magnoliopsida > Poales > Poaceae > Poa > Poa pratensis. The sequence goes on from CAMZMU010000040.1 coordinate 49,182,613, forward strand.
TCCCATGCCCATCGGAGGTGCATTCATCCCTCCCATGCTTCCCATGCCCTCCATGCTTGTTCCTATACCTCCAAAGCCTCCCATGGCAGCGCCAACACCTCCCATGCTTGTCATTCCCATCATTCTTTTCTTCATCAATAGTTCATCACGGCGTATGTTGAGGTAGTCATTTTGCTTATCATCAAAGTGTGACGTGTCCATAAAAAAGAGGTATTTCTCGCACTCCATTATCCTAGCTTGCTCCGCCATTTCCAATTTCTTCTCCTCCAATGCCAACCTCCTCTCCTCTATCGCCACCTTTCTTGCTTCGGTCTCGGCGTCTATGATATTCTTCTTTCGCTTCTCCTCTTTCTCCAATTTCTTCTCCTCCAATGCGAACCTTCGTGCTTTCACCATTTCCTCCATAGCACGCTTTAGATCATCATCTCCTCCTCCTTTCTTCCTCTCTTTTGCTATTTTTGCACCCGTTGGTCTCCTTGGATTTGCATAGTTCACCGAGGTGGGGGTCGGGCTCCCCTTGCCGCCGTCGCTCGATGCTTCATCTTCGTCCAAGTTCATCATTTTTTTAATACTTGGTGATAACCCACAAGTATAGGGATCGCAACAGTCTTCGAGGGAAGTAAAACCCAAATTTATTGATTCGACACAAGGGGAGACAAAGAATACTTATAAGCCTTAACAGCGGAGTTGTCAATTCAGCTGCACCTGGAAAAGCACTAGTAACAGGGGTGATGTGAAAGCAGCAGTAATATGAGATAGTAACAACAAACACACAGCAGTATTAGTAACACAGAGGCAATGGCACCAGAAAATAGTTGATACTACTTCTAATGGCATATAGGACCGAATGAGTATTTGATGATGACAGATGGACCGGGGTTCCCAGCTATCTACACTAGTGGTAACTCTCCAATAACAAGTGTTGGGTGAACAAATTACAGTTGGGCAATTGATAGAATTGAAATAGCATTAAGACAGAACATCTAGTCTATTAATCATACGTAGGCATGTTTTCCATATATAGTCATACGTGCTCGCAATGAGAAACTTGCACAACATCTTTTGTCCTACCAGCCCGTTTGCAGCGGGGCCTCAAGGGAATCTACTGGTAATTAAGGTACTCCTTTTAATAGAGCACCGGAGCAAAGCATTAGCACTTAGTGAAAACATGTGATCCTCATATCTAAACCATCCCCTCCAGTTATCCCAGTTGCTGTCACTCTGGGGCCTCGGGTTCCGGACAGAGACATGTGCAAACAACTTGTAGATACAATCTAAGCAATAATTATAGAGCTTAAATCTAAGATCATGCCACTCGTGCACTAGTGACAAGCATTAAACACAACAAGATTGCAGCAACAATAACTTCACAAACTTATAGATAGACTGATCATAATGTAACAATTCATCGGATCCCAACAAACACAACACCGATTACATCAGATGGATCTCAATCATGTAAGGCAGCTCATGAGATCATTGTATTGAAGTACATGGGAGAGAGAGTACCAACTAGCTACAGCTAGAACCCGTAGTCCATGGGGGAACTACTCACAAACCATCATGGAGTCGAAGTGGAGGCGGTGGAGTCGATGGAGATGGCTCCGGGGGTCAATCCCCGTCCCGGCAAGGTGCCGGAACAGGAACTTCTGACCCCCGAAACTTGTCTTCGATGGCGGCGGAGCTGCGGAACTCTTTCTGGAATATGGCTGATTGTTTAGGGTTTTCGGGCAGGAGATTATATAGGCGAAAGGGCGGCGCGAGGGGGTGGCCGAGTCGGCCTCACCACGTGGTGGCGCCACCCCCCTCCAGGCCGCGGGGACATGGTGAGGAGGCCGTGGGCCTCCCCCGGGCTTGCCCTTCTGGCTCCGTGTACGTGTCGGGAAAATAGGAGGTTAGGCTTTTGTTTCGTCCAATTCCGAGAATATTTCCTTAAGTAATTATCTGGAATAGAAAAACAGCAGAAAACAGGAACTGGCACTGTGGCATCTTGTTAATAGGTTAGTCCCAGAAAATACATAAAAATGATGTATAATGCATATAAAACATGTGACATTGATATATAAAACAAGCATGAAACATCAGAAATTATAGATACGTTTGAGACGTATCAAGCATCCCCAAGCTTAGTTCCTACTCGTCCTCGAGTAGGTAAACGATAAAAACAAAATAATTTCTGAAGTGACATGCTACCAACATAATCTTGATCCAATAGTGATGTAAGGCATGTGAGCTGAGATCAAATCATTCAAAGCAAATGTCTATAATTGATATTAAATAAGAGATAATAAAGCAAGTAGTTAAACAAGCTAAAAGTTTTCATGAATGATTGCTTTAAAGACATGAAACCGTACAAGGTTCATTAAAGATGTTTTAAGTATCCAGTGTAGGAGTTCTATCCTTCAATTCCAAGCATCAAGTAAATTTTCACAACATAGAGTACGGATCCAGTCAAGTAAAATAAACATGAACGTCATGAATCAACTGTTTCGAAGCCTACTCAACCGGTGAGCGTAAGCATTTGGTATTGGCACCAGGATGTTATGGCTAAGAGAACATTAATGGGGGTTTGGAAGGCCAATGGAAGATAGTCTCACAAAGCTATAGGTGATCATTAGACAAGAGGAAGTCTTATAATCGAAGCTATGTAAGGAGTAGTGATTGCCATGCAACGGATGCACATAGAGCTATATGTGTATGAAAGCTCTCCAATGGAACTAGTGGGGGTGCATCCAACTTGGTTGCTCACGAAGACCTAGAGCACTTTTGAGGAAGCTCATCATTGGAATATACAACCCAAGTTCTATAGTGTAAATTCCCCACATAGTTATACTAGTAAAACATGAAAACTCTCTCACATGGAGTATAGGTGCTAAACATGAGCACAAATGATGACTATGAATACTGCAGGTGCTGAAACATGAGCACAAGTGTGGATAAAGGATAGTAATGTTGCCCCCTTTTTCTTTATTCTTTTTTTTTTTTTCCTTTTTTTCTATTTTTTTTCTTTTTCTGTTTCTCTTTTCGATGGCCTCCATGGCTCTTTTCACTTTTAGGGGCAACATTCTAATATGACAACACACTTTTTGGTACAAATAACTCATAATGAACAAAACATGATGTATGAAACGGTATGCCTCTGCCAGTGTAGCAGGATGTGCAATGATCTAGCGTAACATGGGTAAACCACACATCAGCTGTATAGAATCACGCAAAGCAATATATAAATGAATAATGACAACAAGTCATGTAATGTAAAATGGAAGTTGCATGGCAATATATCTCGGAACAGCTATGGAAATGCTGTGGTAGGTAGGTATGGTGGCTGTTTTGAGGAAGATGTATGGGCTTATGTGTAGGAGAACAAGAGAAAGTCCTCCCACGGGTTTGGATGTACTGGCGAAGTATGCACAACTCTCAATGTGAGCAGAAGGCAATGCACAGCACCGAAGAGGCTAGCAAATTTGGATGGTGGAAGTGCCAAAAACCGTAGCTTAACATTAGTCAAAAAGAACTCACAAGCTTATTGCAAACAACTAGCAGGTTCAACATTAAGAGCATGATTAAAATTCACTCCAAGAAGGGCCGTTCACGGCGGCACAAGTACCCCGCTAGATCCCTCGACCTTCAGCACAACTCAGTCATTACGATGAACCTTTAGACATGGAAAGCTATCAAGTCCAACTACACCTTCAACAATTTAAGTAGAGTTTGTAGTACGGTACAAGCTTAAAGACAACAATCCACTAATGATTTTAACTTAATTAACCAGCAAGATTTACCATCTATTACTTATTACCTCAAAACGTTTGCAAAGAATCAGGTTATCAAAGTTCAATGATCTACGAGATTATGCAAGTTTTTTCATTATACCACTACCACATGCAACATTTTCTGAACCAACACATCAACCAAGCAACTCTCCAAACAAATATAAGTGAAGCAAGAGAGTACTTTCTATAAAAGAACTAATAGCTCTGAACAAGAGATACATGAAAACCAAGAGCTAGAAGCTAAACAGTGCGAAAACTGAATACTCAACAATATAAGTGAAGAATAGGAGTATTCAAATGAAAAAGCGGAGCGTGTCTCTCTCCCAAACAAGATAGATAGGATCCAATATTGATATGATCAGAAAAAAAAATAACAAACTAAAAATAAAAGCACACAGACGCTCCAAGAACAGCACATATGATGTGAAAGAATTAAAATATAGTTTCACTAGAGATGACCTGATAAGTTGTTGATGAAGAAGGGGATGCCTTGGGCATCCCCAAGCTTAGACGCTTGAGTCTTCTTGAAATATGCTTGGGTGACCCACGGGGGCATCCCCAAGCTTAGGCTCTTCACTCTTCTTGATCACATTATATCATCCTTCTCTCTTGACCCTTGAAAACTTCCGCCACACCAAACTTCTCATAAACTTCATTAGAGGGGTTAGTACTCAAAAACATTAATCCACTTTGGTTCTGTTGTGACACATTGCAAGAACTCAATAAAACATTAGCTACAGCCCTCCACGTCTAGAAAGCCTTACTTAAAGTCCACAAGAGACAATGCAAAAAAACAGAGACAGAATCTGTCAAAACAGAACAGCCAGTAAAGATGAATTTTTTCGAGGCACTTCCGTTGCTCAAATCAGAAAACGCGAAACTAACGAAAGATGCGTACATATCTGAGGATCACGCACAATTTTTTCAGAATTTTTCAATTTTTCTGGAATTTATAAAGCTCAAAATGGTGGACAGCAAAAATCTGTCCCTGTGCAGAAATCCAAATCTAGCATCATCTAATCATTAGAGACTCTTCTTGGCACAACAATTCAAAAAGTAAAGATACAAAGGAGTTGTTACAGAAGTAAGCAGCTCCTTGACTCAAAAAGCAAAGAAAAATTTCAGAAATAAAACATGGGTTGTCTCCCAAGAGCGCTTTTCTTTAATGCCTTTTAGCTAGGCTTGATAGTTTTAATGATGCTCTCATGAAAATAGAAAATGAAGCAAAAGGAGCATCAAGAAGCAAATTCAAACACATTTAAGTCTAACCCACTTCCTATGCATAGGAATCTTGTACACAAATAAATCACAAAGAACAAAGTGACAAGCATAGGAAGATAAAACAAGAGTAACTTCAAAACTTTCAGCATATAGAGAGGTGTTTTAATACCATGAAATTTCTACAACCATATTCTCCTCTCTCATAATAATTTTCAGTAGCATCATGAACAAACTCAACAATATAACTATCACATAAAGCATGCTTTTCATGATCTACAAACACATAATTTTTATCAAGCTCAAAAATAGTGGATTAAAACTTCAAACCTACTTTTAACCATTTTATAACAAGATGATTGATCAATCTCAAAAGATATGGGACTCCTAGATAAAGTCAAGACCTCTCCAATCCCATTTTCATTAGTAGTACAATTAATATTATCAAGTAACATAGGACCATCATCTAGAGCTTTATCATAAACATTTTCTAAACAAACTTTCTTACCATGCATTTCGAAATTAGGCACAAATAAAGGATTATCATAAGATTTATCAAAATAGCATGGATTATCATAGATAACAGTAGCATAATTATTCTCACAAGTTTTACTCATAGGAATATTTCAAGAGAATCCACAGGAACATAACATTCATCCTCTTTGGTAAGCATGGAGGACAATCAAATAATGTAAGAGATAAAGAGTTACTCTCATTAGAAGGTAGGCATGGGTAGCTAATCCATTCTTCCCCTTTTGTTCATCACTCTCCTCCTCTTTTTCATCCAATGAGCTTTCAGCTTCAGTAGTAGTTTCTTCTTCCACAGGTTCCTGCAAGACAATGGTCTCTTCTTTTTGAGGATGTCTTTTCTCAAGAAATTCAGTAATATAAGGATTATCATTATAATACTCAAGGCAATATCCAAGCATAGCAAAAGTATCAGATTTATAAGGAGCTTCATCTCTATTTTTAAGCAAAGCTGAAATTTCATAAGCTCCCATAAAGACAAAAAATTCTTCAATTTGCTCAAGTTTATCAAAGTCATAATATCCTCTAGCATAAGAAGCTAAAGTTTCATTATCATTATAATCACATTGAAAAGGGAGGTGTTTATGCTCCCTACAACAACGAGATTCATTAAAGCACCAAGATTCATCATATGTAGAACACAAATCTATAGCAAAATTATGCAGTTTAATTACTTGTAGTGAGAGATGCTTCCCCTTTTCAGACCAAAGGTGTTCATTTAATTTATATTCCTTATCCTTAGTGAGCCATCCTGACAAATAAGATCTAGTTTTCCAGAAAATAGGCATGGCAACAGTTTTTTTAGATTTTCGGTTTTTAAATTTTTATGGATTTTCGGGTATATAAGAAAAATAAAACAAGACAAAAATAAACTAGACAAAAGTAAACTAAGCAAAAAAACTAACAAAATAAACTAAGCACAATAAACTAGACAAAAGTAAACTAGACAAGACAAAATAAAATAAAAACAGAGAGACAGGTAAAGTGTACTCCCCAGGTGAACTTATGAGTAGAGCTATGCTCCCCGGCAACGGCGCCAGAAAATAGTCTTGATAACCCACAAGTATAGGGGATCGCAACAGTCTTCGAGGGAAGTAAAACCCAAATTTATTGATTCGACACAAGGGGAGACAAAGAATACTTATAAGCCTTAACAGCGGAGTTGTCAATTCAGCTGCACCTGGAAAAGCACTAGTAACAGGGGTGATGTGAAAGCAGCAGTAATATGAGAGCAATAGTAACAGTAACACAGCAGCAGTATTAGTAACACAGAGGCAATGGCACCAGAAAATAGTTGATACTACTTCTAATGGCATATAGGACCGAATGAGTATTTGATGATGACAGATGGACCGGGGTTCCCAGCTATCTACACTAGTGGTAACTCTCCAATAACAAGTGTTGGGTGAACAAATTACAGTTGGGCAATTGATAGAATTGAAATAGCATTAAGACAGAACATCTAGTCTATTAATCATACGTAGGCATGTTTTCCATATATAGTCATACGTGCTCGCAATGAGAAACTTGCACAACATCTTTTGTCCTACCAGCCCGTTTGCAGCGGGGCCTCAAGGGAATCTACTGGTAATTAAGGTACTCCTTTTAATAGAGCACCGGAGCAAAGCATTAGCACTTAGTGAAAACATGTGATCCTCATATCTAAACCATCCCCTCCAGTTATCCCAGTTACTGTCACTCTGGGGCCTCGGGTTCCGGACAGAGACATGTGCAAACAACTTGTAGATACATGATACGTCCAAAACGTATCTATAATTTTTGATTGTTTCATGCCATTTTATGCTTTTAGCACTTGTTTTATATTAAGTTTATTATTTATTTGGACTAACCATCTGAGCCCTTCAATATTTGGCCAACGGTCCAGATCGCTCCAATGTTTGACAACTCAACACAAATCCACTTTTGCCCGTTTTACCCTCCCACCAAATCACATAATACTGCTAATGCCATCGTACCGGTTCGTTTTATTTCGTTTCGTGATAATTACGAGATTTGCCACCGCTAAAAGAAATAAACGCAAGAAATAATTACGAGCTTCATCGGTGCCGTACCTCTTCTGCGGGCTCGCGGCGATGCTGGTCCTCATCGTGCTCTCGCTCCTCGCCCTGGCATGCTCCTACTGGAATCTCTCATGCGGCGCCCACACCGGTCCGGGCCATGACGACCAAGTCGACGCCGAGAAGAGCTCGGCCGCCAGGATGGCAGGGGAGTGGCAGGGCCACGTGGTGGTCATCATGGCCGGCGAGGAGCGGCCGACTTACCTGGCCACGCCGGCATCGACGACGACCGACGGTGCCGAGCCCGCAGCCGACGTGACGGCGTGTTGCGCCGCGTCAGTGGCGGACCTACAGGGTATGCCGGGTGGGGCCACGGCATACCCTGCAGCCCAGCCCACGTACGTACTAGTAGTTGCAAAAGTGCACAATGTTCTTGTTTTACTCTTTGATGTGTAGAAATTATCAAGAATACAAGAGGAAACCTTGTTGGAGTCGAATTGGGACTTTCCTGAAATCTGTCTGAAAACTTTTTACGAAGTTTGCCAGTTTTACCCTCGAAGATGACGTCAAATGGAGACCTGTCTGTTACGAAAGTTGTCACAATTTTTCATACGAAGATTTTAAGCCCGAGATCAGCCCAATCGGAGTTCGGACGCGGCCTGTAGGCCCGTTTTGGTGGAACCCTAAAAGGGGGTGACGGAAATCCGAGAAGATATATAAAGGGAGGAAACCTAATTCGTGAAGGACTCCTCCACCCACGAATTTCAGCCACCAAAAGCCACGTTTTTGCCTCCCCCATGGATCCCATCTCTATGGGGGAGGGCTCCCAAGAAGCCATGAAGGAGGGAGGCTAAGGGGTGGCGCTCCCCAAGCGTGCCGGCGGCGGGGAAAGGAGTTCCCCGCACCGCCGGCGCCGCCGCCGCGCTGCCCCTCTCCGCCGTCTTCACCCGCCATCTCCATCACCATCTCCTCCTTGTATTCAGTGGTTCATCCTCCCACAAACCTCTGTACCATCCTATGTAAACATGGTGTTTGATGCTATAATATTTATCCTATGATTTACATCATGTTTCCGTAGTTTATTTGTCTTTTGATTGCTTAATTGAATGCATGAGGTTCATTAGAGTTGTATGTCTATATGGTGCTGCCTTTGGTGTCCATTATATTTGTGCGCGCATGGATCAAACACCCTAGAGTTGGTAGTATTTGTAACGAAGCGGGGGAAGTTCTGCCGGAGTGACAGAAACCTGAGAACGCGAACCGATTAGTTGCACGTATGGGAGTAAGAAGATCTTGAACTTAAGTCTATGGTTGGGGAAACCTTAATGCATTGCTAGTATTTGCGGATGCTTGCTAAACAATCCAATCATATAGTACTTGTAATCCGAAGTAGTGGAGTGCATGTATATTTAGCCTCTCCCACATAGAAAACTGCATCGAGGACAATGAACCAAGTACTTTCACTAATTAATCTTGGACAAAGCCACCACAATTACCACCACTTTTCCACACTCATGGTACTGTTAGTATATGGTTACTTAGTGTACTTTATTGCTGCAGCACTGATGCATGTAAAATGCATACATGAACTTTGCACTTTAATTGCTTATATTCCAATCATATTTGCATCATATAAGGGTTATATCAATGTTTTATCATGATTTTGGGAATACTTCATAGTTTTCCCATTTATTTGGAATTAACCCTGCACAGGCAGAAAACCCTAGTTTTGTATTTTAATGTTTCAGGGACCCAAACGTCAACGAAATCACCTGGAAATTTACGGGCGTCAATATTTGGAAGGAAGAAGGACTACGGAAAAGGAAGCAAGCAAACGGAGGCCCGAGGGCCAAACGGGTGGCCCACGCGGCCAGGTACTGTGGCCGCGTGGGACCCACCCGTTTGGGCCTCGTGGCTCCGTTGCCGTCGATCTTCGCTCCACCGCATTCGTCTTGACCTAAAAACGCCTATAAAAAAGGTCCCCCGTCGTTCTCTGGAAGGAGCGCCGCACAAACACAGAAACACCGAAACGGAGATCAGGAGCTGCAGATTGGAGGGGGAAAACTCCGGCGGGGCGCTGCCGGCGTGGTCTCCATCTTCTCCATCGACTTCTCCACCGTCTCCATGATGAAGAGGGAGTAGTCCACCTCTGGACTATGGGTTTGTGGAAGTAACTTATGTATCTCTCCTCTCTTGAGCTTCACTAATTAGCACCGTATGAGCTGCTGAACATGATTACGGTCACCGTTGTAATACCTTTGTGGTGGATCTTTATGAGTTAATATATGTTTGAGATTGCAATGTTTGTTTCAGTTATGAGTATAGATGCATATTATGTACCCCGTTCTTGTCTACTTGTTTTGATCAAGCATGTTTATGAGAGCGTGTGTGGGGGAACGTGTGCATTAGTTGGAGTAACGGGGGGTGGCTAGTGCAGTGAACGTGAGAGAAAGTTCTGCGATCCACTTTGGTATCTTTACCTTACTTTGTTACCTCACTAGGGATAAACTAAAATACCATGCTACCGGGGATGTGGGCGTGACCATTGCCACTACTCCATGACTAGATCTAGCATGTTCTTATTTTCACTTCATGTCATGATACTTAATGCTATACTCTGAGTTATCTTAATTACTGAGGTGTTATGATTTAGTTCGCATCTTGGTGGAGTATAAGAGAGGTTAATAACCAAAAGATCTCTATGTTAGGACGTGATGCCCATATATCTAAGTAACTTGTTATCAAACCCTGTGTTGCAATCTCATATGTTAACTTTGTGTGTTCCATTGTCTACCACTTTATAAAGAGAGAGTGCATTTGTGAAACCATGAACCCCAGTCCATTTTTAATCATAAGAAACACCTTTCCAACACCATATACCACTTTTCTATTTTCAGCCATCATTAAATCCGAAAATACAAAAATACTTTTCATCTTGCATACATCATTCAAAAACCCAAAAATATCATTTATCATTGCATCCACCATCATTGCATATTTATTTCTTGTTTGCATTGCATAACTATCCTGATATCATTCTTACACCTTGTGCTTGACAACCACAGGTGAGGTTGAGGACCAAAACATCTAACCTTGTTTTGTAGGTAACCAAAAGAAGGATAAGAAGATAAATCTACCACTTCAGATTCCCCGAGAGTTCGATATTAAACCCTCGAGTCACCCCTCGTGGGGAAAACTGTCTTCCACTTACTATACACTCTGCACTTGGAGTCTCAACCTAATCCCGTTTATTTGTGCAGGCATCAAGACTTGCTCTTCGGGATCATCAAGACGTTTTCTGGCGCCGTTGCCGGGGAATCGTAGCTGAGAGATTTATCCAAGGGTGTGCATCATCGCATTCATCTCACAACAAAGTCAACGTCACCAACTTGTGCTAACACCTAAGCTTGGGGAGGTTGCACCTACGTGAGCACCATCTTATCCATCTTTACTTACAAAGCAATTTATTTGTTTTGTTAGTGTCATTGCATATCATATCATATTTATTTCAGTTTTGCATAAAAAATTAAAAATACCAAAAAAACTTGCTAAAATGGGAGAAAGAACTAAGTTGTGTGACTACACAAACACTCCTAATGATCAATTTATCACGAGAGCTATTGCCACACCTAAGATAAATGCTGAGAGTTATGAAGTAAGTCCTAGTTTGTTGAACTTGATAACTAGGGAACAATTTGGTGGTAGTGCTATGGAGGATGCCTCTATGCATCTTCATGACTTTGTTGAAATATGTGACATGCAAAAGTTTAAAAATGTGGAAAGTGATATCCTAAAACTGAAGTTATTTCCTTTTTCACTTAGAGGAAAAGCTAAAGAGTGGTTGCATTCCTTGCCATCTGGTAGTATTAATTCTTGGGATGATCTAAAAGAAGCTTTCATTAAGAAATATTATCCCCCTGTTAAAATTTTGCAAAATAGAAACAACATCCTTTCTTTTAGGCAAAATGAAAATGAACATGTTGCTATGGCTTGGGATAGGATAAAACTTATGCTTAGAACTTGTCCCTCACATGGAGTTAATGAATGGACCATATTACACTCTTTCTACAATGGTTTAAACTACATGTCTAGAAACATACTTGATTCTGCTGCTGGAGGTGCTTTTATGAGTAAGACTATAGTAGAAGCTAAAAATATATTGGAAAGCATTTTACAAAACTATAGTCAATGGCATACTGATAGGGCACCTAATCCTTCTAAGAAAGTGAACTCTATTGAAGAAACTAATGATTTGTCATCTAAATGGATACTATTCTTGCTTTGCTTAATAAACCTAGTGTTGAAAATGTTCCTTTGCAAGAACTAGTTGGAAACAATTCTGAAAATATTGATGTCAACTTCATTAGGAACTATGGTAATAATGGGTATGGTAACAACAATTATAACTCTTATAATAAACCCCCATATGTGCCAAATAAATATGCTTCTAGTGGTAATGTTTCTAGTGACTTGGAAAACACCATTAGATCTTTTATATCTACCCAAAAAGAGCTTAATAAGGAATTTATCTCTAAGTTTGAAAAACAAGATGCTTTGTTTGAAAGGGTAGATCAGCTTACTAAGGAAGTCTCATCATTAAAGAGCATCATTACAGCCCAAAAACATGAGGAAACAATAAAATATTGCCAAGAGGTTATCAATAAGTCTTGGGAACACATTCATGAGCAAGAGAGAGTTGCTAAAGAATCTATTGGGGTAATGAAAGAGGTTGAAGTTGAGGAAGTTAAAATGCTTAATGAAGTCAAGGATCCTTTGCTTGACTTAGAAAATTGTAGCTTGCATGAATTAATATCTATCTTACAAAAATTTGCAAGTGATCCTTCCATCAACACTAACCAAGCAGGTTTTGGTTCTTATATTGCTAATCATGTCTTGAAAGAAAAGATTGCTAGGTACAACCAAGAGGCTATGATACCACCTAAGCTTGGGGATATGTGGATACCTAAGGTACTAGTAACTATTGGAAAAGAGACACACCATGCCATACTTGATCTAGGATCTAGTGTCTGTTTTATCTAAAGAACTATATGAAGTGCTTGAATTGAAAAATCTTGAAAAATGCTCTATTGAACTAGCACTTGCTGATGACTCTATTAAACATGCTTTGGGAAAAGTAAGTGATGTTATGGTAGAGTTACATATGACTTTTGTGCCTGTGGATTTTCTAATCATGGATATGGGGAATAAAACCTCTAGTCCTATTATTCTTGGAAGACCTTTTCTTCGTACCACAGGTGCTATCATTGATTCAAAGAAGGGAATGTAAAGTTTCAGTTTCCACACAAGAAGTGCATGGAACACTTTCCAAGGAAGAGGGAACCACCAAAGTTCAAGCTCCCTCATGAGCTTCGTCAATAAAACAACAAGTAAGAAGCCTAGCTATATGGCTATAAAGAAAGCGCTTTGCGGGAGGCAACCCGGTTATTTTTATGTGTGATTTTTCTTTGTGTCCTCTTGCTGTAACAAGAGATTTTGTGTCTAGTTAGGTTCTGGAGTTTTAATAAAGTGCCAAGTTTTACCCTTTTTGGTTTGAAAAAGTTGCTTATTAGTTCGGAGATTTTATTCCTGCACGAATCAGTGCACGGTATGATTTTTAATTCTTATTCTGTAACTCCGAATGAGCTCATATTTGAACTGTAGTTGCAACTTTTCATCCTCTGTATGCATGAATTTTTTCGGAATTTTTCGAGAAAGTTTGGTAGGGTAGAAAAATACGTTTTGCTGCTGCTGTTTTTTGGACAGATTCTGTCCCATTTTGTTTGATGCATGCTTTGAGCTTTTAAGTTGAATCTTTTTGATCCAATTGAGTTTATGAGTAGGCATACAACATTATACACTTCTGGACATTCATATGAATTTTTGTTCAAGGATTATATGCAGCAAGGAACCTATTTGTTTATCACTATTAATGCACCCCACAGAAAAGAGATGGGAGAAACGGTGTTTTGAAGTTTTTTCACAGGGATTGGAGGAGATGCACAAGAGCTATCCAAGGATGGTGAAAACCATAAGCTTGGGGATGTGAAGTGTAACATTCCAAGATTTTCAAATTTTTGAAAAATCAGAAAAATTTAAAACTTTTTGAAAACTATATATTTTGATTTAAAAATTAAAATCATGCATGCATTCATCTTTTCTTGTCTTGTTTGCATTTGAAATTTCAAAAGTTGGAATATTATTTCCACTTGAAAACATATTTGATAAAATAATATGAATAGGCTTTATTATGCCCTATATAATATTTTTGATTTCTAGAATGTTGCCAAACTATTTTATTATAAATTTGTGTGGTTGATTTGATTATTTTATTTTTGAAAATATATGTTTTAAATAAGTTATTTTCAAATATTTACATTGTGGTATTTTATTTGATTTTAACAAGCCGCAAATGATTTTACTTAAAACCCTATTTTAAAATTTACATAAAGGTGTCAAATAAGCCTTTATGTGTTATTTCAATTTTTCCAAAATTAAAGGAACTAGACCACAAAGGGCAACACGTGCAGAATTCAAGTTTTACTCTGAAGAGACAGTACATGTACATGGTACATGTACAGCGTAGGCAAAGAAGGAGCAGCCTTAGGATTTTGCCCAAAGTAGACCACGAGCAAGTTCTTCTTTCTCTCCCTCACGTTTGCAGTTCCTTTATTTTCTTCTCTGAAATTCTTTTTCCTTCTCCGAACGTACAGCACCGTATACATCAGACCATCTTGTGCCCTTTCTGAACGTGCAGTACCACACCGAGCTATCGTCCTTGTCTTTCGGAACTGAAACTCTTTTCGTTTCTAAACTGAACTCGGAAACGGCTCCACGAGACGTACGTAATCTACAACGAATGCGTTTCCAGGAAAATCTCCAAATTCTTGTTCGATATCTTTATCTCCTCGCCACCAAACCCTCGTATAAATACCTCCTCAACACCGTGGTTCTGTTTTTCCACAAACTACGAAAACCTGGCCGCCACAGATCGATCCTTCGATCGTAGCTGCCGTCCTTCTTCACCGAGACTTTGGTGAAGGTTTGCTTCAATTCTCGTCGCCCCGAGACTTCTTCTCCCTGTTTAACCCTAGTCCTCTTGTCTATGCATCTCCCTAATCCCGTTTTCTACACAAACTAGAGACGGGAGCGACCTGTTCGTGGAGCTGTCCGTGGCCGGAGATTGGAACTGCGGAGGACGTCGTCTTCACCGTCGGACCTGCGAGAGTTGCTGCCGAGACCGCTGCTGAGAGTCCCGGTGAGTAGCTGATTCGTTTGGTATTTTTCTTGAGTTGTACAACCACTCGATCACCGCCGGACACCGTCGCTGGAAGCAGCTGTACAGCCATGGCTAGCCAGTTCGATCGTACCAGGGAAGATACCCAGTAGCCGTAGGATCCTTCATAGATGGTTTAGATTACATTCAAACCTGAAGAGGTATTGGCCAATCACAGGCGGCCGTGTGGCAAGTGACCAGTCAGAGCCTGGTCAGCGCCCAGTCAAAGCGCACAGCCAATCGCGCTGCGACATGTGTCGCGTTTCCTGTAAAATTCGAATAAGAAACAGAAAATAAGTGAATCTTGTAATTTTCGTATCAATTAATCTACACGTCAGAAATTTATGTTCTTTATACCGTTGGATTCAGATTTTAGCGTAGAATCTTTTGGCTGTATTAGTTTTATGTTTTGCCATGTTTAAAATATTCAAATTTCAAATGAGTAATTTGAGTATTTTTGGCATAACTTAAAATCTATAAGTCCAAATTTTGCAAATAAAATCATTTTGGAAAGCCCTTGACGTTTAGAATGGTTTGGCGGAGTTAGTTTTATATTTTTCCAAATTGAAATTTATTCAAATTACAAATGTGTTATTTGAGTAAATTTGGCATATCTTTTATTATAAAAATTATTTTTGAGTGAATCCAATTGCATTGGATTTGTATAATTATACTCCTCCTAGGAAAAACTCTCCCTTATTTTTGCTAAGTATTTTGTTTAGGATTATTTTCGACATAGTGTTCATTTCCCTTTTTGGGAATTGTTTTAATTATTTTGACTTAGTAAAAATGGTGTTATTTTAATTATATTTAATATTAAAAATTATTTTTATCACATGTTCGAATCATTCATGACTTAGTGTTTTTAGAAGAATTGAGATGCTCTCAAAAACACTTAGAAATAATTTGGACCTCATATTTGTCATCGTTTCCTTAGCAAAATTTAGCACCTTATAAATGGTGTACTTTCCTTAGAAATTATTTTGTCACCCTTGGGATTTTCAACATGAAGCTAGAATGACAATGAAGGACTTAGCCAAGACAACAGACTCCAGAAGCATCTCCAAGAAGTAAAAGCACTTAGAAGAAAATCAAGAGAAACTTCAAGAAGACCAACCACCTATTTTTCTCTAAGTCCTTCTTTCTTTCTTTCTTTCTTTCTTTCTTTCTTTTTCTTTCCTCTCCATTTGACTTAGTGGTGTAGCAAGTTAAAATTAAGACCAGCCCTGGTGGTACCAAATGATGAAGTCTGCAAAATCATCAAGTCCTACAAGAAGCAATGGAGTCACCACACCAAGTAAGGAATGACAAGGAAGATTGAAGATGATCCTTGAAGATCAACTACATCCTTCTCTTTTCTATCTTTTTTTCTTTCTTCCTAATTCTGTCTTTTACTTTGGACATAGACCAAGTCCTTGTGTTTATGACTAAGTCCCTAGAGTGCTAGTTGAAGATTCTTTGAAGACCAAACATGTGAAGACTTGGAGCAACAATACCACCAATTTAAGTTGATTATATCAAGTTTATTTTTGCCCAACCTTGACCTTGACCTAGCCAACTTGATTAAGTTATTTTGTCCATGCTCCTCAAGTTGTTTTGCACATCATGCATGTCATATTTCCTTAGAGTATTTTTGCATATCATGCATGGCATATTTTTCCTTAAAAAGAGTTTGGTATGATTGCATGTTTATTGTGGCTTGTTTGATGTGTTAGAAATTTCGGAGAGAGACGAAGGCTTTTGCAACTGCTACTCCTGCTCTCCCTGTTGCCAAGGCAAGTGGCACACCCTCATGAATTTCCTAAGTATTTTTCTATGCATGACTTAGTGTATTTCTTATATGCATGTGTAGGATAGTATTGCTATGCTAAACTACTATCTCCTTTACACTAGTTGGGTCTAGAATCCTATTGATAACTTAGTAGAAATATTGATGCTATGCAAAAGTGTTTTATTGAAAGCTTAATTCTACTAAGTTAATTTACCACCTGGGTGGATTTGGTTTTGATAAGAAGATGCAAGAGTTGGGTGTTGTCCCTAGGGGTGACCTCTACGGGATATTCACTTGTGGTTGCCACCCAGGATTAAAGGGACCAATGTTTCTCTAAGTGAAGTTGCTTACCGTGCAGCCATTAGTCATATGGGCTCTGGCTAGATGGATTAAGTTGCGTGGACTCCTCCCGGCTTGACAAGCAGATGTAGAGGATGTAGGTGGAACGGGTCAAGCCAGTATGGGATGGGGAATATGCTTCTGAAAAGTCTCGTCTCACTCTCTCCTTTTCCTTAGCACAATTTGAGTGCTTGAGGATAGTTTGGGTTTGTTGGGTCTAATGGTGAAAGTGCACAACCTCTGCAGAGTTAAAACTAAGTACTTAGCCGTGTCCCCGGTTACGGACAATTCAAGCAGCTGATCAAGGATGTCAACGGAGGCTCCCACATCTCATTTTCTCTAAGTAAAATTTTGATGGGTGAACAAGGGTAGACGAGACTATGGATTTCATGCCATATTGTCTCAAACATTGAAGAAGATGTTTTACAAAGTGTTAGGCAAAATTGGCTTTTATGCAAAATAGCCTTGAACTCCACCAGCCAAGTAAGCATATAGGCTATAGAGTTATTCCATTAAGTGTCCACATAGTGTCACTTGCCAGATCCATTTTTTAATGGTTCTGACCCACTTGTTGCAAAATTTTATTTGTTGCAGATTGTTCTGACGACGAGTGAGTTTCGTTAAGGGTTTCGAGTCTGCAACCAACATGTTTTCGCCTGTGGCACATGATGATGATGGAGACTCCATGAAGAATAATTTTCCGCTGCTTTACTCTTTAAAAGCTAGCTTCGTGCTATGCAATTTGTAAAGGATATTTTCCTAAGTACTGGATCCGCGTGTAATAATTGATACAATGTTGTGATAATTCATCTTAGACTGTGTGTGCAAATGAATCGATCCAGGGGTTTGCACTATACACAGGTACCTTGCCAATTTCTAAGTGCAGGTACGCTACATGAAGACAACCCACTGGACCTACACACTCTCGGTTTGCACACGTCCAACTTCTGTTTTTCGATCGAAACACTTTATCGCATAAATTTGGAGCGTCGTTTTTTGTTTTTGTTTGAGTCTTGAGAGACCACCACACTATCAATTATATATGAGAGAGCTACTGGAAATATGGGTTGAAATATGTTGGATGCTTTTATAAGATTGGGAAAAGGGATGTTTGACTTGATTTTTAATGATACCTATAGTTGCATGATTCATGAGCTTGTTTATGAGTAATAGTTTGCAAATTCTTTTTGTAAAGCTATCACTTATTCATGTTTTGGTGCTGATTGTTATTTTACTTGGTTTAACATGGATTAGTTAGTTCTATGGACACTCATGCATGCATCTTGATGGTCAACTTTCTCCCTTTTGCTAGCCCAAAAACTCCAACAAGCAAAACTTGTTTCCAACACCTTCAACCAAAGTTATTCCAGTGAGTCCACCATATCTAACTATTGGCTTTATGCTATTCCGAGTATGTTCATCATGATATTTGTGTTATCTATACCTCTGAATGAAAATGATTATGTTATTGATTGCCATGGGAAAAATTGGTTATATAGCTCTCACGAACTTGATGCACATTTTACTATCATTGCAATAAATAAAACATGACCCATTGTGATTAAGATTATGATGCTAGTGGCTTGATAAATGTTCGAGGTTGGGAGTTAGCCATATGTGCTGTCACATGCAAAGCTTTCAACATGCTCTTCATCTCATTTAGTTGATATCATGTACTTTTGTCTATGGATGCCTATCATGGTGAAATGAGGTGGAAATGAAGTAGTTCAAATGAGTTTGTATAAATGGTTAGAGAGACGCCTGGGCCGCTAATCTAAGCCATGCATCATTCATGGTGGAAATTTACTTACATACTATGGTGAACCTTCTGTGATACACCTTGCAATAAAAAACTATTCCAAATGGTAAATAAAAAGGGTGTTGAGATTGTTCATTTTGTTTGTTTGTCTTGTCATTTTGATATGGGCTTGTTCCATATCATGGGACAAGAGGTACCCAGTTGACGCTCTTGATGATACTATTATTACTTACAATGATACATAACTTGAATTTGCTTTGTTTCCTAAGTTGAGTAATCATGGTGTAGATACTTGTATTCAAGGGGCATGAGATATCCAATCTTTACTTTATCAAGCACACTACTCATATTTACTTTCACTTTAACCTTAATCATTCAAGATGCTATGATAGGGGCAATGAGAGCTTGACACCAATGAATACCTTATTGCAATCATTAACTTAAGTAGAAGAGTTTAGAAGTTAGATGAAACTTATGCATGCTTTACCTCTACTCACATATACATCTTTCCAAAGTGTACACCTATCATATTCAGATTTTCATCTACACTCTATGACCATTGTAGGATGTTCTACTTATCATTATGCATACATGTGTTCCATATTACTTGCTACTATGTTACACTTTGTGAACTATCAATGAACATCCTTGTCTTGAATACTTGATATCACTTCATAAACTATTTGCATATTGCTACTCCTTTGAAGAATGAATCATTTGACTATATGTAGCAATAGTAATCATCTTTGATATCCATTGTTAACTATTAAATTGCAAAGTCCATGTTAGTTTTATCATCTTCATACTCGAGGACGAGCATGGATTAAGCTTGGGGATGTTGATGCATGTAAAATGCATACACGAACTTTGCACTTTAATTGCTTATATTCCAATCATATTTGCATCATATAAGGGTTATATCAATGTTTTATCATGATTTTGGGAATACTTCATAGTTTTCCCATTTATTTGGAATTAACCTGCACAGGCAGAAAACCCTAGTTTTGTATTTTAATGTTTCAGGGACCCAAACGTCAACGAAATCACCTGGAAATTTACGGGCGTCAATATTTGGAAGGAAGAAGGACTACGGAAAAAGGAAGCAAGCAAACGGAGACCCGAGGCCAAACGGGCCTGGTCCACGCGGCCAGGTACTGTGGCCGCGTGGGACCCAACCGTTTGGGCCTCGTGGCTCCGTTGCCGTCGATCTTCGCTCCACCGCCTTCGTCTTGACCTAAAAACGCCTATAAAAAAGGTCCCCCGTCGTTCTCTGGAAGGAGCGCCGCAGAAACAAAGAAACACCGAAACGGAGATCAGGAGCTGCAGATTGGAGGGGGAAAACTCCGGCGGGGCGCTGCCGGCATGGTCTCCACCTTCTCCATCGACTTCTCCACCGTCTCCATGATGAAGAGGGAGTAGTACACCTCTGGACTATGGGTTTGTGGAAGTAACTTATGTATCTCTCCTCTCTTGAGCTTCACTAATTAGTACCGTATGAGCTGCTGAACATGATTACGGTCACCATTGTAATACCTTGTGGTGGATCTTTATGAGTTAATATATGTTTGTTATTGCAATGTTTGTTTCAGTTATGAGTATAGATGCATATTATGTACCCCGTTCTTGTCTACTTGTTTTGATCAAGCATGTTTATGAGAGCGTGTGAGGGGGAACGTGTGCATTAGTTGGAGTAACGGGGGTGGCGAGTGCAGTGAACGTGAGAGAAAGTTCTGCGATCCACTTTGGTATCTTTACCTTACTTTGTTACCTCACTAGGGATAAACTAAAATACCATGCTACCGGAGATGTGGGTGTGACCATTGCCACTACTCCATGACTAGATCTAGCATGTTCTTATTTTCACTTCATGTCATGATACTTATTGCTATACTCTGAGTTATCTTAATTACTGAGGTGTTATGATTTAGTTCGCATCTTGGTGGAGTATAAGAGAGGTTAATAACCAAAAGATCTCTATGTTAGGACGTGATGCCCATATTTACGTAACTTGTTATCAAACCCTGTGTTGCAATCTCATATGTTAACTTTGTGTGTTCCATTGTCTAGCACTTTATAAAGAGAGAGTGCATTTGTGAAACCATGAACCCCAGTCCATTTTTAATCATAAGAAACACCTTTCCAACACCATATACCACTTTTATATTTTCAGCCATCATTAAATCCGAAAATACAAAAATACTTTTCATCTTGCATACATTATTTAAAAACCCAAAAATATCATTACCATTGCATCCACCATCATTGCATATTATTTCCTGTTTGCATTGCATAACTATCCTGATATCATTCTTACACCTTGTGCTTGACAACCACAGGTGAGGTTGAGGACCAAAACATCTAACCTTGTTTTGTAGGTAACCAAAAGAAGGTTAAAGGATAAATCTACCACTGCAGATTCCCCGAGAGTTCGATATTAAACCCTCGAGTCACCCCTCGTGGGGAAAACTGTCTTCCACTATACTACACTCTGCACTTGGAGTCTCAACCTAAATCCCATTATTTGTCAGGCATCAAGACTTGCTCTTCGGGATCATCAAGCACTAACATTTACTTTCTTGTATTTATTATCTTGCAAAACTACCTCTCATACCCGTATTGCTACTGTAGTTTTATTTCCTAGATAATGCAAACGTTTAGTGTGCGTAGAGTTGTATCAGTGGTTGATAGAACTTGAGAGAATACTTATCCTACCTTTAGCTCCTCGTTGGGTTCGACACTCTTACTTATCGAAAAGGCTACACGCGATCCCCTATACTTGTGGGTTATCAAGACCTTTTCTGGCGCCGTTGCCGGGGAGCCATAGCGTAGGTTAATGTTCTTGTGTGCACTTGTTTGCTTTATCTCTAAGTAGTTTTTATTTTCAGTATTAAGTTGTTCTTTATCTTACTATGGATAGGGAATGCGAATTACAAAAAAAATTAGGTGTAGTTGTTATCTAAAAACGTTTTCAAAAAGAAAAGTGATTGGAAAGATGAGTAATGGTTAAATGGGGGTCGACCTTGAACACTTGTGTTCATGCCTATGAAACCAAAACAAATCTTTCCATGGAAGCTTTTCATTAAAAACATGTAAATATTGTAAATATTGTGTATATACCTCTGTACATAAAAATAAAATGCTAATTATAGTCTTTAGTTAATTGAAAGTTGATAGTTTTACTTTGCTGTCCAGAAACAGATTTTCTGTGCTCCACCGTATTAAATGTTTAAAATCACCAGAACGTGATCTTGATCTGAAATTTCTTGAGTGCAAAGTGATGCTTATTAGCTTTCTTTCATTAGACTAACTTTTTCTGATTTAAGGTACGTAGATAGGTCGAAAAATTCGATCTTTACTGACTGTTCTGTTTAGACAGATTTTGTGCTTCTCTGTAAATAAAATCGTGATAAATCTCAGAATAGTATTTTGACTTGAAATTTTTGTGCATAAACCTGAGATTATTATCTTTCTTTCATTAGACTAAAGTTTTTCGATTTGAGCTACTTAACTATCTCGTTGAATGCCATCTTTACGGACTGTTCAGTTTTGACAGATTTCTTTGTTTATTCAATATTGTACTTGGTGTTGTTAGTTTCATTAGTTTTTCGACGGACAACGGAAATCATGAACACCTTAGTATATACAGTGGCTAATGTTGAGTAAAAATTATAAAACTTGTCAATGCTTGAACATGAGTGGATTTTATTTAATGAGTACTAACCCTACTAATGAGTTTTGTGAAGTTTTATGTGGATGTAGCTTATAAGATCTAATCAATATGGTGATATGAGATGAATAAGAAGACGCAAGAGCTCAAGCTTGGGGATGTGTAGGTGCATCCCAAGAACATATTCAAGAAGATACAATCATCTAAGCTTGGGGATGCCCGAGTCATCCCCCTATTCATCAACTAACATGAGGTTGTCTCGTTCATACTCTATATTACCCGTCCACATGATATGTATTGTCTTAACTTGTATTATAATTGCTTTTATATGTCTTGGTTTTACCTTCTTTAGTTTTATTAGGCTCCTTATTTGGTTTCGATTGCTTCTTTACTTTCACTTATAAATTCAAAATAACAAAAATATTTTCTTTTGTTTTGCTTCTTTGTTTGGTTCTTTATTTTAATTTTATTTGGGTTTTACTTTTGATTTTTATTTAGAGTTTTCCTTGCTGTAGCTAGCATGTTTAGGTCTTGCTTAGCCTCTGGTTTCTTAGTTTATCAAAAATAAAGTACCAAGTTTTATCCATTTAGCTTAGTTGATACATATGTAAAAAGTGATTTTCTGTTTTCGGTATCTACTGCTTATTGCGCGATTTTTCATATTTTACTGGAAGCTCTAAAAATCACGAAAAAATTACTGATGTTGTAGCACCTAATCCTCTGCATGTACAAAAATTGGCTAAAATTTCGGGCATGTTTAAGTGCACCTAAAAATTGCGTTTTCCAGCTGCTGTTTTTCTGGACAGATTCTGACTTTTGTTGCAAGAGTGGCCTCTTTTCGTTTTCATTTGATTTTTAATGGTTCTTACCTTTCATTTATAAGTTGGCCATTTAAGCAACCTTTCTGTAACTTAAAAACAAAATTTTATTTGGTTTAATAGTAGCACTTGGGAAATATTATCTATTGTACTAATGTCTAACCGCAGAAAAGAATGGGAAAGTTTTTGTGTTGAAGTTTTTTCACAGAGAATGAAGGAACACCAAACTATGGAATATTGAAGAATTACCAAAGTCATAAGCTTGGGGATGTCCCCGCATCCCTCTTCATCAATAACCCCACGGTTTGCAAACCTTTAAACTTTGTTTTTTGAGCAACATAGGAACTTAACTAAACTTGAAGCGGCTGTATTTTATTATCTATTTATCTTAGCATCAAACACCAGTTACATTAATAAGTGGATCGTCACATATTTTATTTATCCTCTGTTTTCAATGTTTACTTGGTTAATGGATTACTTGTTGAAACTTAAAAATGATGTGTGAATAATACTGTTTAGTAGTTTATGTTTTCTTATGGTTAGTCTCAACTAGCTAATAGTGCATATTATGTTATTTTGATATCAACATGCATTGTCCTGTTCATAAGATGGTATGGTATTGTGGTATCCTCCTCTGAATAATTCACTTGAATCGACTTGGCACATGCTCACACATGTTATGACTGAAAAATAAAAGTCAATTAAGCCTTGATGATCTATTTTGCCTCAGAGTTTTAGTATCGTTTTTATGCCTCCGTTAATTTTATTTTGTCGCAAGCATGATTATGACCGTTATCGCTCTCGTGGTTGTCGCTTCCCAGTCTATTGCTAGCCTTCACTTGTACTGAGCGGGAATGCTGCTCGTGCATCCAAATCCTTAAAACCAAGTTATCCCAAAGAGTCCACCAAAAAATTCCTATGCATGGTATTTCAAGCCATTCCAAGTAAATTTGCATGTGCTACCTTTAAAACCTTCAAAATATTTCTCTTTTTGTGTCAATGTTTACTAGCTCATGAGGAATTAGTGTGGTTATTCTTTATTCTATTTGTCAAATGGACTTTTACACCTGGACTAGTGGCATATACATCCGCTTATCCAATAACTTGCAAAAAGAGCTGGCAACGGGGTGCCCAGTCCCAATTAATTACAACTTTAACCAATTAATTCTCTTCACACTTTTGCCCTGATTCATCAGTAAGCAATGACAAACAGTGAAATACCTGAATGTGTGTAAACCAAAGAGAAAGAGGGATGATCTGCCTTGCTGGTAGAAATAACGTCCTTCATGGGAGCCGCTCTTAAAAGTCCGTTTGACAGGTAGAATACTGTTCTCACCCGCTACCATTCGTTGACAATTAACAAACACC
Organism: Poa pratensis; assembly: GCA_947311845.1. Taxonomy (NCBI): domain Eukaryota; kingdom Viridiplantae; phylum Streptophyta; class Magnoliopsida; order Poales; family Poaceae; genus Poa; species Poa pratensis. The sequence continues at coordinate 49,207,145 of CAMZMU010000040.1, forward strand.
TCTCAAAACATTTTTACCTCTGTTTTTAAAACAAAAAGCTCTAGCACGTGTTAATCCCTGCTTCCCTCTGCGAAGGGCCAATCTTTTATTTTTATGTTGAGTCACCATCCTTTCTTTGAGCACTTCTTCGAGAGCATAGCTGTCGTTCTTAGTGTAATGTGCTTGTCCCAGAATACGATTAATTGAGGTATAACCATGATGCTTTTATCTTTGATATCTCTATATCTAGTCTTCACTTGAACTTCAGAGGTGCCTTGGCATTTATGTTTTGCTCCACAATTAAGGGCAAGCGAGATACCACTCTATCATGCTTTATTATGGTCATTACAATCTTGTTGATGTTTATAAATTTCATGTTATAAGCTCTTAGTTCGTTGATACTTTTCATTAGGAAACATGATTGCTAAGTTTTATTATCCATACATCATGCAATTGTTAAAGACCTGATCATAGCATTTACAATCAAAAATTATTTTGTTATCATTTACCTACTCGAGGACGAGCAGGAATTAAGCTTGGGGATGTTGATACGTCCAAAACGTATCTATAATTTTTGATTGTTTCATGCCATTTTTATGCTTTTAGCACTTGTTTTATATTAAGTTTATTATTTATTTGGACTAACCTACTAATAGTTGCAAAAGTGCACAATGTTCTTGTTTTACTCTTTGATGTGTAGAAATTATCAAGAATACAAGAGGAAACCTTGTTGGAGTCGAATTGGGACTTTCCTGAAATCTGTCTGAGAACTTTTTACGAAGATTGCCAGTTTGACCCTCGAAGATGACGTCAATGGAGACCTGGCTGTTACGAAAGTTGTCACAATTTTCCATACGAAGATTTTAAGCCCGAGATCAGCCCAATCGGAGTTCGGACGCGGCCTGTAGGCCCGTTTTGGTGGAACCCTAAAAGGGGTGACGGAAATCCGAGAAGATATATAAAGGGAGGAAACCTAATTCGTGGAGGACTCCTCCACCCACGAATTTCAGCCACCAAAAGCCACGTTTTTGCCTCCCCCATGGATCCCATCTCCATGGGGGAGGGCTCCCAAGAAGCCATGAAGGAGGGAGGCTAAGGGGCGGCGCTCCCCAAGCTTGCCGGCGGCGGGGAAAGGAGTTCCCCGCACCGCCGGCGCCGCCGCCGCGCTGCCCCCTCTCCGCCGTCTTCACCGCCATCTCCATCACCATCTCCTCCTTGTATTCAGTGGTTCATCCTCCCACAAACCTCTGTACCGTCCTATGTAAACATGGTGTTTGATGCTATAATATTTATCCTATGATTTACATCATGTTTCCGTAGTTTATTTGTCTTTTGATTGCTTAATTGAATGCATGAGGTTCATTAGAGTTGTATGTCTATATGGTGCTGTCCTTTGGTGTCCATTATATTTGTGCGCGCATGGATCAAACACCCTAGGGTTGGTAGTATTTGTAACGAAGCGGGGGAAGTTCTGCCGGAGTGACAGAAACCTGAGAACGCGAACCGATTAGTTGCACGTATGGGAGTAAGAGGACCTTGAACTTAAGGCTATGGTTGGGGAAACCTTAATGCATTGTTAGTATTTGCGGATGCTTTCTAACAATCCAATCATATAGTACTTGTAATCCCAAGTAGTGGAGTGCATGTATATTTAGCCTCTCCCACATAGAAAACTGCATCGAAGACAATGAACCAAGTACCTTCACTAATTAATCTTGGACAAAGCCACCACAATTACCACCACTTTTCCACACTCATGGTACTGTTAGTATATGGTTACTTAGTGTATTTATTGCTGCAGCACTAACATTTACTTTCTTGTATTTATTATCTTGCAAAACTACCTCTCATACCCGTATTGCTACCGTAGTTTTATTTCTAGATAATGCAAACGTTTAGTGTGCGTAGAGTTGTATCAGTGGTTGATAGAACTTGAGAGAATACTTATCCTACCTTTAGCTCCTCGTTGGGTTCGACACTCTTACTTATCGAAAAGGCTACACGCGATCCCCTATACTTGTGGGTTATCAATACAATCTAAGCAATAATTATAGAGCTTAAATCTAAGATCATGCCACTCGTGCACTAGTGACAAGCATTAAACACAACATGATTACAGCAACAATAACTTCACAAACTTATAGATAGACTGATCATAATGTAACAATTCATCGGATCCCAACAAACACAACACCGATTACATCAGATGGATCTCAATCATGTAAGGCAGCTCATGAGATCATTGTATTGAAGTACATGGGAGAGAGAGTACGAACTAGCTACAGCTAGAACCCGTCCATGGGGAACTACTCACAAACCATCATGGAGTCGAAGTGGAGGCAGTGGAGTCGATGGAGATGGCTCCGGGGTCAATCCCCGTCCCGCAAGTGCCGGAACAGGAACTTCTGACCCCCGAAACTTGTCTTCGATGGCGGCGGAGCTGCGGAACTCTTTCTGGAATATGGCTGATTGTCTTAGGGTTTTCGGGGCAGGAGCATTATATAGGCGAAAGGGCGGCGCGAGGGGGTGGCCGAGTCGGCCTTCACCACGTGGTGGCGCCACACCCCTCCAGGCCGCGCGGGGACATGGTGAGGAGGCCGTGGGCCTCCCCCGGGCTTGCCCTTCTGGCTCCGTGTACGTGTCGGGAAAATAGGAGGTTGGGCTTTTGTTTCGCCCAATTCCGAGAATATTTCCTTAAGTAATTATCTGGAATAGAAAAACAGCAGAAAACAGGAACTGGCACTGTGGCAACTTGTTAATAGGTTAGTCCCAGAAAATACATAAAAATGATGTATAATGCATATAAAACATGTGACATTGATATATAAAACAAGCATGAAACATCAGAAATTATAGATACGTTTGAGACGTATCACTTGGCACCTCTAGAACATCACGCTTCTTCCATTTCTCTTCATCCTTCAACCTCTCATAGCAATGGGACAACACAAATGCTTTCCCTTTCTTCACCTTGCCTTTCTTGTTCTTCCTATCTTCTCCACGAAACAATTTTGTGCAATATTGAGCTACACGTAGTAAAAAAGAACAAGTAAGAACACGTAGTAGCAAAGTAGCAATGAAGTCGGTACACAAAGAATTGACACTTACCCTATCTATATCATTGTGCCACTTGGGTTTAGGGCGTCAACCGCCGCCATTGCCCCCGCCCACTTTTGACAATCGGTGTTTGTCAATGACAACCGGGAGCGATGTGATCTATTGCTACGCTCAATTCCACTCTTGTTATGCGTGTCGTAGTACTCCTTCATCCTATCCCAATATGCGTTGAATGTTTGGGCCGTTGCGACGCGGCATCCAAAGACACATTTTAGGAATGTGTTGCATAGCAAAAGGTCATCTTGCACGGTGTAGTTCACCGACCTTCCTTTCGGAGGACCAACCAAACCCTCTCCATCCTCATCCACTTCTTCAAATTCATGTCTTCTTCTTGTAGTTCATTGGTTTGAGACCAATGTGAGGTGTTGGAGCCAAATCCCATTGTTGAGAAATATGCATCATCATTCATACTACAAATAAGGTGAAGATAATCAAGCTTGGTGAAGAATCATAATCAAATTGTGAATCATAAGCAAGATGGAGAAAAGTAACCTTGTGGGCATTTCTTCGAACACCCTATTTGCATCGTCCTCCGGCGCAACAAATTGCGACGGCTTCGGCGCGGGTTCCGGCGCTACGGGTGGCGGAGGCGGGGCCGGCAATGGCGCTGCTATCGGGTTCCTCAAGCGCTTCGTCCCCGCCGCAGCGGCACCCACCTTCTTCACCTTCTTGTTCGTTGGCGCCGCCGTCGTCGTCGCCGCAATCGGGCGCTTGGGGAGGACGTTCCGCCGCTGCGCACCGGGCGCCTGCGCGACGGCTCCGATGGAGTTCATCCGTGGCGCCGTGAAAAGGCCGCGCGCGAGCCCCATCGATTTGGTGCGGCGCCGGCGGCGGAGGAGGTCACGCTAGCGCTAGGGTTTGCGGCGGCGCCGACGGAGAGGGGTCGCGGACGTAGGGAGGGGTCGGAGGAACGCTCGGTTGGCCTTCCATCGCCGGAATTTCACTGGCGGCAGCGCACGCTACGCGAAGGCAGGGCGACGGCGGGAGCAGCGGGGAATTTTCAGGGTGGTGGTTGCTCTCTCGCGCACAAATTTCTTTTGCACCGCGCGCTGGAGCGGCCGCCCCAAATTCAGCGCAACTAGTACCGCTTGGGCCAGCGCGCTGGCCCCTTTTTACTGCGCGCGGAGTTTAAGCGCGGCTGCTGGAGACGCCGTTTCGGGTGCGCGCGCTATATCGGCGGTTTCTTGGGCGCGCGGCGTTTTAAGCGCGTCTGTTGGAGATGCTCTTAGTAGCATAAAGCTCTAAATTAACCATCCAAGAAATGCAGCCATGCATGCAAGTGTAGCACATGCTAAACTGTATGGGCAACATGGGGAAACAAACCTTATTAGTTAGCGCGGGCCCGTGCCCTACGACAACGAGATTAAGTAGCTTGTGTTTAGACTGCTCATAATGGGAAGTAACATATAGTGGTATCATGCACATAATACTTGTTTATGTTACTAGATTCATAGTGCATAGTAACATATGTGTAGTATCATGTATAGTGCATTTATTACATTTGTAGACTCATTGTGCATTGGAATGCGTTATGTTACGGTATCTACCTACCTATGATACCGCCACCTCCTCTCTCATCATTAATTATAGTGCCAAATCAGCTTTTTGCATGCATGGAATGCATGATACCACCTATAATACCCCACTATGGGTAGCCTTAGAGCTGCCATGCCACCACTCCTCTACTAACTAGCTTATCCTAACACCATCGTCACATGCACTCACGCACTACATCTGGCTTGATCTCCTTCCACAAGACCCGGCCACCATGCACATGCACATGCACATGGCTGATTAACTCAACACCTAAACTGGCCCACTATTCACTTGCATGCACACACATCGTCTCATTGTTTATGTGGCGGTGCTAGCCGAACTTCAAAGCCTACCACATGCTTGTCTTCTTCAAGTCGGATGACAATTTCCGTCGCCGCGCCACCGTAGACCATGACCGGAACTCTTTGGGGGTGCCGTCGCAAAGTCTGGGCACGTACGTGCCTGGAGCGGAGGTGCGGTAAAATCGGAAAATGCAACTCCACAACTATGAGAGGATCTCCCCCTCTTATTCATGATCGTCGATTTGCTTTGCGATCCATGCAGAAACTATTAATTAATCTTCAAATATCAATGGATTATCAATAATTTCTGGATTTATGTAATTTATTTTTTAATTCATGTACCAACAAGAAATTTATGTACATGCATCATAAAAACACGCATTAACATGTATTTTTGTTTTATCAATACATCAATTAGTATGAGTAATATCGTTCGTTGGATGAGAATGGATGGTCATGATAAACGGGGAGATCCTCATAGATGTGGAAAAACTGTGTTGGGTAAAATCGCCCCTAAGTATGCAGCCGCAACCTAGTGGATGGACACGACATGCGTGACTCAGCACAAAACAAATTAAACATGATGTAATAAACTATATTTAACACTAATAACAAGATTAGTTTAAACAATCACGCCCCTAATTAATCTTTTATACTTATTCCTCTTGAAACCCATGGTCATCGCCCTTGTCGGTGCAAAACGTAGACCAACGCCAACGCCATCTTGTCACCCTGATCATCGTTGTCGCCGTTGGCTTCGATGAGAGGCCCACCTCCACGACGAGTATGCCATCATGACACACTCGTCGACTCATATTCGCCACCCGGTGACATGACACGACTCGCCAGTGATCCACCTCCATGTTGCTACCATAACGCACCTTGTCGAAGACTCAGACATGGAAGATGAAGTCCTTACAAAATGGCCTCCGGGCCATGGTCATCACCTCCTTGGAGCCGGTACAACAACTTAACGGACAACGTACCTTTCTCCTTTACTCGTGACACAACTTGAAAATGATGGAGACACAGACGTGGATGTCGATGCTCTGGTACGTGGTACTCCCTCCATTCACTTTTATAAGGCACACTAGGTATACTTTTCATTTTGACCACATACATGGTAAAATGCGTGAATCTATGTACAAAATAAGTCTATATTCACTCATTTTGGTATGTATGTGGGGATAACTAGTGTGCCTTATAAAGTGAACGGAGTGAGTACAAATATTAGAGCTGTCAGCACTCCTCTACTAACTAGCTTATCATAACACCATGCCCACATGCACTCACATATGACTTAATCTTCTCCTTCCACATAGGACCCGGCCAACATGGACATGGAAAGAAGTAATATATTTTGAGATGTAGTATGTAAGAAATAAGCTAGTCCGACTGAGAATCACAAACATCGTTTTGTTATTAATGTAAAAAATCTAAAATAATAATAATGGAAAATCAGCACAAATAATCTCATCCAATTATGTTTGCGAGAGTCAAACTGGTCATCAGCTGTGGAGAAACAAAATATCCGCTAAGGTTGATTTGGTAGCTACAATGACGCCGCTTAAAAAATTAAGCAAGCACACAGTTTCTAAATGGCTATGATAACTGTCGTACAGGTGTCGACGTGTAACATTATAGTATTTTGATGCCTTCGTCAGTTGTGTCCTTTCATTATTCTTTCCAAGAAAGGATACCTAGAGATAATAATTCAAGGAACAACGCCACTAGATCTCCGACAAAGGACCATCTCAGTACCATGGGAAAACAAGCTGAAAACTTAAAGTACAACCACCCATCTTCAACACCAAGACAAATACAACCCCACACATCTTCATTTCACACAAAAAACTTTCTCCTGCAAAATATGAATTTGGCTTTTGCGGATTAAAATAAATAATTAAATGGTACATACTCTTTAGGAAAAAGCAAGTTGCATTACCTTCTAAAAATTGTACTTGTTATTAGGGCTTTAATGCTAGTGACAGTTTGTAACGGTCTCGGAAGAAGAACCACTCTTATGCATAGCATCGACAAAAGTAAAATAAATAAATAAAGTCCAATTTGGGTTTTTTAAGGATCGCGGATTTCCTAGTTTTTTGCTTCCATGTGGTGGGTCTCTCTCTCCTTTTGGCATTTCCTTGAGAGGGAACATATTATTTTTTCTGCGTCGTAGAATTACGTCATGGCTTACGTTAATTCGCAACCTGATTGTAATAATCTTATTGCATGACATGGATCGGAAGGAGATTAAATTATTATGGGTGGGTCGTACGAGTAATATATTGGGCCTAATGACATTGTCTATGTTGCATGTTGATGATGATTCCTTGTATTAGTTGTACTCGAAATAGTTCTTTATAAAAGTTGGTCTTGTTGTTTGTACCATGCTTTTTTTAATGGAGATAATCTTGTATACCCTGCAGATGTGTAATATACTATCAACAAAAGAGGATCCACTCTTAATTATGATCCCCAACTGAAAATGTGGTTTCCTAAATACCCTTTTTATCTTCATTTTAAAAATATATAGGAAGTGGTTATGGATTCCCCCAAAGAATGTTTTGCGTGCTTTCAAGATGCATCGATCTGTGGTAGAATCGATCGCCGTTCAATGTCTTTTAGAGTCAAGATCCCGACAGACTTTGACATCGGTGATCCAGTTCTAAGTATTGCCTTTCAAATCGAGTCAATAAAATGCCATTTTTTGTTACATGGTACTTTTAAATTCCCACACACACATATGTATATACGTGTGTGTTCTTATTTTGTTTCGCTTTTATGTGTATTTGAATGTAGACTGTGCCCTATTCTTTTAAAGATCGTCTACTAGCTGAGAGCATCACCGTTGGCCCATATGGTCCCTGGATGGTTGCTAAATGTGGAAGAGGAATCACATACTACATAAACCTGCAAATCCTTTTTCATCCAACATGGCTGCATTTGTTAGGACCGCAGTGGGTGGACTGTGTGAAGCCTATCTCATCGAAGCGGGTGATATTGTCAAATTCACGTATGTTGAAGCAGATCATTTGTTTCATGTTGAAGTGAGAGACGCAGAGAATCATATCAGACCTTACATTCATTACCCATGTATGTTAGAGTTTGTGTATTTTTCTTACACACATTGTGTGTGTATATATATATATATATATATATATATATATAATTCCTTCCTCTCTTTGTCAGCGTGTTACGAGATTGAAGACAAGTGCAAGCCGTACTTGGAGAAAGCCACATCTGAGCATCCACTAGATATCACGCCTTCAGAAATGAATGCGGTTTCCTTTTCTATGTACAAGGAGGCGATACGGCCTTTGGATTTTGACGAGTTCTTTGAGATCACTCAGTTCTACGTGCGCAGGGTGGATGTCCTCCTGTTGGTATATCATTTTATTCATACGGACTATATTTACATCGTTTACAAATTTCTAATCCGATGTTCATGTTATTTTGGTCAGGATGTCCCTATTAAGGCAGTAAATGGGTATAAGGTGCCATTGCAAGGGAATTCTCGTCTATGCGCGAATGGCAAGATCGAAATCTTTGGAACATATACAAGAACTCCCGAAAGACTCGAGTTTTATCACAACTGGAACATGTTTTGTAAACTCGCGAATATTGGCCTTGGTTCGCTCCTCGCCATCAAGGTACATGTCAAGGATCAATACATCAAGCTGATAGTTGAGAAGGTCAGCGAAAATGTCGAGCTACCGGACGAGTCCGAGGAGGAGATCGAGTCCGAGGATCAAGTCGAGGACGAGGTCAAGGTCGAGATCAAGGACGAGGTTATGGACGAGATCGAAGTCAAGAACGAGGTCAAGGACGAGGATGACTGAGGTTTTAGTAGAGCTAGCTGTTGATCGAGCTTTTGTTGTGAGATAAAACTTGTTCTTTTGGCTGTTTAATTAGCCTTCTGCGTTTCACCAAACTGTACTGGTTATGCTTCCCGTAACACCTGGCTCGGGGTTCGTGGAGCTTTATCAATGGAACTGGGGAATTCCTTGTTATTCAATGAGACTGAGGTCTTTGTTCAGTCATCAACACTGTTCCACGATACATCTCACTATCGGAGGAGTGGACTCTGTATTTTCTTGTTTTATGTTTAAAATTAATTTTGTCCTTTAAATAATTGCGGTGGCTGTGTGCATCACTTTGATGCAGAGGCTGATATCCGTATGGTTCGGACATCCCCGGATAACGCCTAGTTGGTACATAAAAAAGGCAAATAGGCTTTTCTCCACCACTCACTATCCCAGAGCCCTCGCCGCCTTTCCTCCCCACCACCACCATGGCGCACACACCCAAAACCCCGCCTCCTCTGCACGCTCCGACCATGTGGCCCTCCGGTGGTGGTTCAGACGCTTCCCCGAACTTCGGCTGCTCCACGGTTCACGCCGGGAAGACGGGAACTCCCACGCCGCCGCTCCCGGTTTTCGCGCGCCATCACCGGTGGCCGCGTGGGACGCGCAGCGAAGGCACATCCGCTCCTCCAGCGGTCAGTCAGGCCTGCCTGGCTGTCGATCTACGGATTGCTGCAGCGAGCCAGGGAGATGGACATGGCTAGCAAACAAACTCCATCGTGACTAACTCAACTAACTAAACTGACCCACTACTAACTTGCATGTACAAACATGATCTCATATTTATGAGAATACACAACAAACATTTAACGAACTACAAGATACTTTTTCACATGAATTGCCTTCAATGAAGCGATTCTATTTCAGTCGTTTAGATTGACCGCATTGTGATCAACTTGGCTTCGATAATCAACATCCATTTTATCAGCCTTCAGAGTAATGATCCCATTACTGTGGACATTGGACCTTTTTCCTGAGGAAATGAAATTGAAAAGGATTGCACGAGGGTAATTCAAATCTCAAGTTCCCTTCATGAAGATTAATCGAAGTTTTGAAAAATCATAAAATGGGCTACCTAATATTATAGATATAGGATCTTCATGCATATCAACAATAACAAGGTATATGAGTGTAGGGCACCCCTTAATTTGCATCAAATATTTTCTCTGATACCCACGGCTTGTTTAAAAGTGGAATCAGTTAGATGTAGCTTAAGCTGAGTGACGGTATAGCTACCAGGATTTATCTTATCAGATAAAATATTAGGTACGGTAGAGGCACTAGCGCCTAGATCACCATGCGTATTGATCTCATTTATACCAACATTGATTTTAATGGTAGGTTCAAATATATTGGCTGGTAACTTTTCAGATAACTTTCTTTCTAGCTCGTGTACCTTGAGAGTAACTTGATTTTAAAATTGTTTCATTACCTCCTTCAATATCGGGGTTCTTTTGGTTTATCATCTAGACTAAGTCTTCCACTCAGTAATTAGGTTCAGAAGCTCGTTGTAGTCAAATGCTTGAGGCATTTCACCAGCAGTTTTTCCTCTCATCATATTTAAATCTTCAACCGATTAGGCTCTACCTTTCCTGCATAGTTTGCAAGAATCGGAGTTTGGCTCTCGTCTATCTTAGCCATTTTTACTTCCACGGTACTTGTTCTCTCTTAGAAAACATGCACATCATTATTAATTGAAACAACTTTGTTGGTTAGTTCATCAAGAGGTTCATCATTATTTTAAGCCATCTTGATAAAAGTATTGTTTTGATCGGTTTGAGTATAGCAAAAAATGAGGGGTTTCTCACGATTACCTGTTCCATTATTATTATTTATTTATATAGTAGCTATTTTTAGGAGATCCTATACGGTTGTTATATGATTATTGAAAGGTTATGTTATTGTTCTGCCTTCTGATGCATGGCTAAAAGTATTTGGAGAAATAAAATCAATCTCCTCAACTTTAACTTCAATGATGGCATCAATTTGAGTTTCATCTTAACCTTTGATTATACCTATAGGCTCATCCACTTTAGCTGTGAGTTCTTCATTTTTCTCCTCGGTAATGGAGTTTACCTTCTTTCAGGTTGATCTTTCCACAAGTCATTGGGCATGGTTGTCTTTTATGCCATCCGGAAGTTTCTATACAACTTTAATTTTTGTCCCATGAATGTGTCTCCTATAGCGGTATCAAGTATAGATTTTGAAAAGGAATTAAGAGCATGATAAAATATATGAAGTATGAGCCATTCTTCCATCTATGGTTGGGACAGGTTCTTACTTACTCATTCATCCTCTCCCAAGAAAGCTCTCGTGGCTCATCTCTAAAACCAAGTCATATTAGAAGGAAGTTGCATGGTTTTGGTGTGTGTAAAATTTAGAGTGTGGATTTGTTACCCACCGGGGAGAATACCACCCCCTTATCTACCGCCTGATTCGGTATTGGAGATTCGGTCTGCTATGTAAAATATGACATCGACAATACTTAATGATCTTGATATAGGCCAAACAATGTCATTAGCTACCTAAATATCCGTCGATTTAACTTCAGAACTGACATAACACTGCTGCCCGCAAGTATTGTTTGTCTCAGTCCCTAATTACCTTGGGTGATAGCAGTCCACAAGTGAACCTTGCATGTGGTCCGAATCTCAAAGTTGATCCGAAGACAACGGGAGGGGTGGTATTGCCCACCGGTGGTAACTCCACATTTCCGAATATTTAGTCATAAACATATCGCAAAAATTAACCAAATAAGTATTGGTGCCTTTAGGTAGGGCTAGCAACTATTTTTAGTTTTCCCTCTATGTGAAAATGGGAATAAAACTAGCTAGGAAATACGCATAAGGTGGGCCGAACATTGAGTATAACTCTAGAATGTAGAAATATGTATGGAATATATAGGTCTTTTACGGTGACAGTAGCAGAATATGTACCATTAGACCCCCATTAAATCTTTTTTATTGCTAAAATATACCCATTAATTCTTGATAACATATTTAGACATCGAAAAAGCTTTTCTACGCGCGGTTATCACGACACGTACTCCTCCCCCTCCTTTCTCTTCTTCTCCTCAACCCCAATCTCCCCCACTCCCGAGACGGCGCCAGCGACGCCGCAGCGACAGTTACGGAGCCGCGACAGAGAAGACGCCGTCGAGAATGAAGCGAGGCAACCGTCGAGCATTGGAATTATCAGTGGGGCTGCGTGCGCGGCACCAAAACCGGAGAATAAGGGAATGAGGGGGATCAGAGGATATCGGGGGGGGGGGGGGGGGGGGGGGGGGGCGGGGGGAGCGCGGCGGACCGGCAGAAAGGGTTGATTTGAGAGGGCGGCCGCGGTAGCGATGCTGACGATGGTTGCTAGGGTGTGGTCATCTTCTTGCTCGACGTCCTTATTGTTTTGTTGTCCGAAGACCACGCGACCGCTCGCGCGAAGATTAGGATGAGGTAGCACCGTGGCCAAATATGCAATTAGATAACTGTGAACCAATTTTTTTTTTACCGAATTACCGCATGGAAAAATGAGGGGAGAGGTTACAGGAACCACACGCAGCATGCTGCATGCAATTCGTGAAACAATGATAGCAAAACTCAAAAAAACTTCTCATCCACGGTAAGATCTTTTGTGAGCAGCGTACTTGTACTTTTAGCTGTTGAACTGATGTTTGAGGGACATACAAGACGACTCACAGATTTTCGCATGTATAATCCAAGGTCTTGAAAATATTTCTGAATCTTGGGAGAGCCGTGGCCCTCGCTGGTCCCCCTGGCTCCGCCTTGGCTGAGGTCAACCTACTTAATGCGCATCATTTGGCATATCTCACTGAAAATGTTCATATACATACCTTTATCCTCAGAAATGCAACATCAAACTGACTCTTTTGAACCAAGTTCAAAGGTTAGGCTTAATTTCAGAGTTCTTCGATGCGACAACTTTTCAAGAAACCAGAGCTACACTAGAAAAGCGGACCCGCGACGAGATTCCTACGTGAGTGCCCTTATGCGCATAGTCCGATGGGCCCACGGCTGATATGAGGGGCACACTGGTGGACACAATATCAAAATCATGGCGTGATGGCGTGGATCACACGTTCGCTGGGAACCCCAAGAGAAAGGTATGATGTAGCGTAGCAACAATTTTCGCTCGATTATAAAATCAAGGTTATGAGTCAGTAGGACTTGGAGAAGACTTCAGAAAGGTGTCAACGGCGCCGTTTACGATTATTGACGTGGACCTGCGCACAGTCACAAACAAACTACTTTGTCTCAACGAAACATAGAGGTTGTCAATCTCTCCGGCTTGCTGAACACAAAGAATTAAATGTATATGTGTAAAACAACATGAGAGAAAATATGACCGGCGAGCAAATGACTAGGAAAAGCTATGAAAACGGTTGTAAGCAATATAGGAAATAGGACGGGGTCCACAGTTCACTAGTGGTGTCTCTCCGAAAGATAAACACGTTGGGTAAACAAATTACAGCTAGGCAATTGACAAACATGGGCGCATAACAATACTATCATGACACATAGTTCACCGCTTCATTTAATATGGGCATTACATCAAATTACATAAACTGTTATCCAACTGCATCTATGACTAAAAATCCACCCCGGAATCGCTATCCAGCATGTCACCCGTAAGTATTAAATTGCAAGTAAGAGATAATTGCAATAAACATGGTGTGTAATGTAAGCAATGGTTACAACATATAGCAATAAACACCGCTGTTTTATCCCGAGTAGCAACAGCACATCTCAAGGCTTAATCGTTTCTGTCAACTCGAGCTCAGACAAGAGAGGCATATGAACCCACTATCTAGCATAAATACTCCCTCTAAAGATACTAGTAATTACTTCGGCCAAAGCATACACAAGCATCGGAGAACATGCAAGATCATAAATAAAACATATCATAGATAAACTGAATCATAATGTCATAACTCCATAATTCATCGGATCCTAGCAAACACAACATATAGCATTACAAATAGATGATCTTGATCATGTTAAGCAGCTCACAAGATCTAAACAATGGAGTACAAGGAGGAGAGACAACCATCTAGCTACTGCCATGGACCCGTAGTCCCGTGGTGGGACTACTGATGGTCCCGAAGAGCAAGTCTTGATGCCTGCACAAATAAACGGGATTAGGTTGAGACTCCAAGTGCAGAGTGTATAGTAAGTGGAAGACAGTTTTCCCACGAGGGGTGACTCAAAGGTTTAATATCGAACTCTCGGGGAATCTGAAGTGCTAGATTTATCTTCTTATCCTTCTTTTGGTTACCTACAAAACAAGGTTAGATGTTTTGGTCCTCAACCTCACCTGTGGTTATCAAGCACAAGGTGTAAGAATGATATCAGGATAGTTATGCAATGCAAACAAGAAATAAATATGCAATGATGGTGGATGCAATGATAAATGATATTTTTAGGTTTTTGAATGATGTATGCAAGATGAAAACTATTTTTGTATTTTCGGATTTAATGATGGCTGAAATAGAAAAGTGGTATATGGTGTTGGAACGGTGTTTCTTATGATTAAAAATGGACTGGGGTTCATGGTTTCACAAATGCACTCTCTCTTTATAAAGTGGTAGACAATGGAACACACACAGTTAACATATGAGATTGCAACACAGGGTTTGATAACAAGTTACTTAGATATATTGGCATCACGTCCTAACATAGAGATCTTTTGATTATTAACCTCTCTTATACTCCACCAAGATGCGAACTAAATCATAACACCTCAGTAATTAAGATAACTCAGAGTATAGCATTAAGTATCATGACATCCCCGGTAGCATGGTATTTTAGTTTATCCCTAGTGAGGTAACAAAGTAAGGTAAAGATACCAAAGTGGATCGCAGAACTTTCTCTCACGTTCACTGCACTAGCCACCTCCGTTACTCCAACTAATGCACACGTTCCCTACACACGCTCTCATAAACATGCTTGATCAAAACAAGTAGACAAGAACGGGGTACATAATATGCATCTATACTCATAACTGAAACAAATATTGCAATCTCAAACATATATTAATGTAATACCCCGTAATTTATTGGATATTTTCATCGGGGTTCTTATCATCGCTTCGCCTTACGCCTTTCGTAGTCATCTTCTTGTGACCTTTCAAAAACAGGCCTCTTCTCAAAGATCCGAGTCCATGGTTGAATCGGGCTCGTTGAGACAATCGAAATGGACTACTCATTTGTAGAAATCGGATTCCGGATGCATCTTCCCTAATTTATTTCATTCTAATGGCCAAGATTATTTTCTGTATTTCGAAAATATGTTGAATAAAAGGAAAGAAAAAAAGGCTGGACAACCCCCATACCTTATCCTTCCTCAACACCACACGAGGAGCTCATCCTCATCTCCAGCCAAGACGTGGCCATCTCCAAGAGAGCCGCTCCAAAACTTCCTCCCCAAACGCAGGAGCTCTCCCTCTCCATGGCGCCTCCTCTCTCTCCCTCCTTCCACCTCCCTTCTTCTCTGCTGAGCCCTCCCACCTGCACCACGTCCCATCCCTTGTTCTAGTGCTTGAGGAAGAAGAAGAGAGAAGGAGAAGAGCAACAGGAGGAGAAGGAAGAAGAAGAGAAGATCCCCATCACTCCAGCCCGATTTCTCTTGCCCAAGCCTCAAGGGTGAGTTCCCCATCCCCTATGAGCTTCTCACATGCTTTACATGTTGATTCCTTGATTCCTAGGGCAGGGATGAGCAGATTTTATTAGGGATTAGGTGAGAAGAGTTCAATATTTCCGTTTCTGGCCAACGAGAGACACAGATCTTCAATTTCGAGTACCTTAATGGCAAATTCAGAGAAGCAATAGTTGGAGTGTTTTGTAGCTACTGATTCCACGATCGTTTTGAGTGCTGAAATGCTTCAATCGGACTTGCAAAGCTCTGGTTGTGACTGTTTCTTTCCAGCTATCCAATATTCCAAGGCAGCGCAGAATAGTGTTTCCCCTTGTGTATTAGGAGCTTTTAAAATTCATCTAAATGCATGTTTTGCTTCCTCCTAGCTGGTGTGTGATTCCTAGGTTCTAACCCAAAAGGATTCACTTAATTTCCGTGAGTATTCACCTTGTTATGAATTTTCAAAGGCAGCTACTCGTTATTCTAAAACTGGAAAACAGCAGAGAAGTATTTGTTGGTTTTGACCTTCATAAGTTCATATTTTGAGTTCGAATAGTAGGAGTTGTTTGTAGTTAAGTTCCATATGAATCCATAGGCATATCATTTTCTAAGTTTGGCCCAGTCGTTTGTCCTGGGTGGCAGAAACGAGTTTCTGTCCTGATGTTGCAAAAACAGTATGTTTAAGGTTTTTGTCCAGAGCTTTTCATGCCCTTGTAGTGCTGTTAAAAATTGGGAAATAAATGTTATGGCTACCTGGGATCTTCTAGTTCCTATATCAATTTAGTTTGATCAATTTACATGAGTGGTTTTCTGCAATGAAATTCGTAAGGTGGCTAATCAATATGCTGAATTCTGGAAGCAGCAGGAGCATTTGCTGGTTATGACCTAGTTAACTTCAATATCTGAGTTAATATAGTTGGAGTTATTTCTAGATAATCTTCTAATGAGTCCAGAAACTTATCGTTTGCTTGGTTTCGAGGAGCCTAGCTCGAGTTATCGATTTATTAGTAAAGGGGCAGCAAATGGTTGCTTCCTGGAGAATGTCATTCGGAGTACTTGTGTGTGTGCCTTAGATTGGATGATTTGGTGTACTGCTTGAGGCTTGTAGGTTCATTGTATTGAGTTGCAAGATATATGTTGAGACTTGTGTGCATCTATTTGCCTACAGGTACAAAGGGTTGGCTCCCTTCAACCCCTCCGCCCTAAGTAAAGGCAAGTGCATGACGAACCCTTGTTCTCTATGGTTGTCCATTGTGTGACGGTTCAACTGATTGCTTTCACGGACTGAGATCCCTTGTTCAGTTGGTTCACTTCAGGCTTATTCAGTTCTTTCTATTCGATTCCTTCGTCCATGTTCAGAGATATTTCACATTCTTAATTTCATAGCTAACTCGGTGAGAAACTGTTCACAAGTGGCTACTCCGATAAAGTTCGGTGAGAACTGTCAGCTTGTGGGCTAGTCCGATGGCTAACCTTTCTGGTCGGTCCGGTGAGAGACTGTCCGAGTGGCTACTCCGATAGAGTTCGGTGAGAACTGTCAGCTCGTGGGCTAGTCTGGGCGACAAATTCAGATATTTGGTTCTTTCGATTCTATGGTCCGGTGAGAGACTGTCCCGAGTGGCTAATCCGATAGAGTTCGGTGAGAACTATCAGCTCGTGGGCTAGTCCGGGCGACATATTCAGATATTCGGTTTCAGGTATCTAGTTCATAAAGGAGATTATTAGTATTTTCATGTGGTCCTTGTTCAGTTCATTCCTAATCGGTTCTTTCGATTCTATGGTCCGGTGAGAGACTGTCCCAAGTGGATATTTGGTTTCAGTCTTCAAGTTGACAAGGAAGATACGAGTATTGTTCTTTGGTTGATTGTTCCTTATTATTCTGATGGTTCTGTACTGTACTTGCTGAGTATTTCTATACTCACCCTTGCATTTTCATTTGGTTTTCAGGTACTAATAAGCGACATGTTTGGGACATGGGCGTAGCTCCTCTACATCTTTAAGCACGTCACATAACTTCAAATAATAATCAGTGGACACCAATTGTTTTTAGTATCTTTCTTCAGTGCTTTGTGTGAGCCTTTGGTCGCTCAGTTCTTAGTTCCTTATGAATCTAGCGGCGCCATTGTTTTGTGACCTGTTTTCATGTTATTCGTTGTATAACTATTCAACTGCCTGTCATGGATGTTCTCCGGTATAGGGGAAACTCTGCCGGATTTCGTCTGTGGGCTTGTGCCCTTCCGTTTGTGATGTTTTTGGCAACATTTCATCTTATTAGTAAGGTGGGGTGTTATAATTAACTCATAAATATCCACCACAAAGGTATTACAACGGTGACCGTAATCATGTTCAGCAGCTCATACGGTGCTAATTAGTGAAGCTCAAGAGAGGAGAGATACATAAGTTACTTCCACAAACCCATAGTCCAGAGGTGGACTACTCCCTCTTCATCATGGAGACGGTGGAGAAGTCGATGGAGAAGATGGAGACCACGCCGGCAGCGCCCCGCCGGAGTTTTCCCCCTCCAATCTGCAGCTCCTGATCTCCGTTTCGGTGTTTCTGTGTTTGTGCGGCGCTCCTTCCAGAGAACGTCGGGGGACCTTTTTTATAGGCGTTTTTAGGTCAAGACGATGTCGGTGGAGCGAAGATCGACGGCAACGGAGCCACGAGGCCCAAACGGGTGGGTCCCACGCGGCCACAGTACCTGGCCGCGTGGGCCACCCCGTTTGGCCTCGGCCTCCGTTTGTTCGCTTCCTTCGCCCACAGGTCTTCTTCCTTCCAAATATTGACGCCCGTAAATTTCCAGGTGATTTCGTTGACGTTTGGGTCCCTGAAACATTAAAATAAGAAAACGGGGTTTTCTGCCTGTGCAGGGTTAATTCCATAAAAATAGGAAATATGAATATTCCCAAAATCATGATAAAACATTGATATAACCCTTATATGATGCAAATATGATTGGAATATAAGCAATTAAAGTGCAAAGTTCATGTATGCATTTTACATGCATCAACATCCCCAAGCTTAATCCATGCTCGTCCTCGAGTATGAAGATGATAAAACTAACATGGACTTTGCAATTTAATACTTAACAATGATATCAAAGATGATTACTATTGCTACATATAGTCAAATGATTCATTCTTCAAAGGAGTAGCAATATGCAAATAGTTTATGAAGTGATATCAAGTATTCAAGACAAGGATGTTCATTGATAGTTCACAAAGTGTAACATGGTAGCAAGTAATATGGAACACATGTATGCATAATGATAAGTAGAACATCCTACAATGGTCATAGAGTGTAGATGAAAATCTGAATATGATAGGTGTACACTTTGGAAAGATGTATATGTGAGTAGAGGTAAAGCATGCATAAGTTTCATCCAACTTCCAAACTCTTCTACTTAAGTTAATGATTGCAATAAGGTATTCATTGGTGTCAAGCTCTCATTGCCCCTATCATAGCATCTTGAATGATTAAGGTTAAAGTGAAAGCAAATATGAGTAGTGTGCTTGATAAAGAATGGGTTGAATGTCTCATGCCCCTTGAATACAAGTACTTACACCATGTGTTACTCAACTTGGGAAACAAAGCAAGTTCAATTAAATATCATTGTAAGCATAATAGTATCATCAAGAGCGTCAACTGGGGTACCTCTTGTCCCAAGATATGGAACAAGCCCATATCAAAATGACAAGACAAACAAACAAAATGAACAATCTCAACACCCTTTTTATTTACCATTTGGAATAGTTTTTTATTGCAAGGTGTATCACAGAAGGTTCACCATAGTATGTAAGTAAATTTCCACCATGAATGATGCATGGCTTAGATTAGCGGCCCAGGCGTCTCTCTAACCATTTACACAAACTCATTTAAACTCACTTATTTCCACATTTATTTCAACATGATAAGCATCCATAGACAAAAGCACATGATATCAACTAAATGAGATGAAGAGCGTGTTGAAAGCTTGCCATGTGACAGCACATATGGGCTAACTTCCAACCCAAAACATTCATCAAGCCACAAACATCATAATCTTAATCACAATGGGTCAAGTTTTATTATGCAAATAAAAGAACATTGTGCATCAAGTTCGTGAGAGCTATATAACCAATTTTTTCCATTGCAATCAATAACATAAACATTTTCATTCAGAGGTAAGATAACACAAACAACATGTTAAACATACTCGGAATAGCATAAAGCCAATAGGTAGATATGGTGGACTCACTGGAATAACTTTGGTTGAAGGTGTTGGAAACAAGTTTTTGCTTGTTGGAGTTTTTGGGCTAGCAAAAGGGAGAAAGTTGACCATCTAGATGCATGCATGAGTGTCCATAGAACTAACTAATCCATGTTAAACCAAGTAAATAACAATCAGCACCAAAACATGAATAAGTGATAGCTCTACAAAAAGAATTTGCAAACTATTACTCATAAACAAGCTCATGAATCATGCAACTATATGTATCATTAAAAATCAAGTCAAACATCCCTTTTCCCAATCTTATAAAAGCATCCAACATATTTCAACCCATATTTCCAGTAGCTCTCTCATATATAATTGATAGTGTGGTGGTCTCTCAAGACTCAAACAAAAACAAAAAACGACGCTCCAAGTTTATGCGATAAAGTGTTTCGATCGAAAAACAGAAGTTGGACGTGTGCAAACCGAGAGTGTGTAGGTCCAGCGGGGTTGTCTTCACATCCCCAAGCTTATGGTCTTCACCATCCTTGGATAGCTCTTGGTGCATCTCCTCCAATCCCTGTGAAAAAACTTCAAAACACCGTTTCTCCCATCTCTTTTCTGTGGGGTGCATTAATAGTGATAAACAAATAGGTTCCTTGCTGCATATAATCCTTGAACAAAAATTCATATGAATGTCCAGAAAGTGTATAATGTTGTATGCCTACTCATAAACTCAATTGGATCAAAAAGATTCAACTTAAAAGCTCAAAGCATGCATCAAACAAAATGGGACAGAATCTGTCCAGAAAAACAGCAGCAGCAAAACGTATTTTTCTACCCTACCAAACTTTCTCGAAAAATTCCGAAAAATTCATGCATACAGAGGATGAAAAGTTGCAACTACAGTTCAAATATGAGCTCATTCGGAGTTACAGAATAAGAATTAAAAATCATACCGTGCACTGACTCGTGCAGGAATAAAATCTCCGAACGCTATAAGCAACTTTTTCAAACCAAAAAGGGTAAAACTTGGCACTTTATTAAAAACTCCAGAACCTAACTAGACACAAAATCTCTTGTTACAGCAAGAGGACACAAAGAAAAATCACACATAAAAATAACCGGGTTGCCTCCCGCAAAGCGCTTTCTTTATAGCCATATAGCTAGGCTTCTTACTTGTTGTTTTATTGTGGACGAAGCTCATGAGGGAGCTTGAACTTTGGTGGTTCCCTCTTCCTTGGAAAGTGTTCCATGCACTTCTTGTGTGGAAACTGAAACTTTACATTCCCTTCCTTTGAATCAATGATAGCACCTGTGGTACGAAGAAAAGGTCTTCCAAGAATAATAGGACTAGAGGTTTTATTCCCCATATCCATGATTAGAAAATCCACAGGCACAAAAGTCATATGTAACTCTACCATAACATCACTTACTTTTCCCAAAGCATGTTTAATAGAGTCATCAGCAAGTGCTAGTTCAATAGAGCATTTTTCAAGATTTTTCAATTCAAGCACTTCATATAGTTCTTTAGATAAAACAGAGACACTAGATCCTAGATCAAGTATGGCATGGTGTGTCTCTTTTCCAATAGTTACTAGTACCTTAGGTATCCACATATCCCCAAGCTTAGGTGGTATCATAGCCTCTTGGTTGTACCTAGCAATCTTTTCTTTCAAGACATGATTAGCAATATAAGAACCAAAACCTGCTTGGTTAGTGTTGATGGAAGGATCACTTGCAAATTTTTGTAAGATAGATATTAATTCATGCAAGCTACAATTTTCTAAGTCAAGCAAAGGATCCTTGACTTCATTAAGCATTTTAACTTCCTCAACTTCAACCTCTTTCATTACCCCAATAGATTCTTTAGCAACTCTCTCTTGCTCATGAATGTGTTCCCAAGACTTATTGATAACCTCTTGGCAATATTTTATTGTTTCCTCATGTTTTTGGGCTGTAATGATGCTCTTTAATGATGAGACTTCCTTAGTAAGCTGATCTACCCTTTCAAACAAAGCATCTTGTTTTTCAAACTTAGAGATAAATTCCTTATTAAGCTCTTTTTGGGTAGATATAAAAGATCTAATGGTGTTTTCCAAGTCACTAGAAACATTACCACTAGAAGCATATTTATTTGGCACATATGGGGGTTTATTATAAGAGTTATAATTGTTGTTACCATACCCATTATTACCATAGTTCCTAATGAAGTTGACATCAATATTTTCAGAATTGTTTCCAACTAGTTCTTGCAAAGGAACATTTTCAACACTAGGTTTATTAAGCAAAGCAAGAATAGTATCCATTTTAGATGACAAATCATTAGTTTCTTCAATAGAGTTCACTTTCTTAGAAGGATTAGGTGCCCTATCAGTATGCCATTGACTATAGTTTTGTAAAATGCTTTCCAATATATTTTTAGCTTCTACTATAGTCTTACTCATAAAAGCACCTCCAGCAGCAGAATCAAGTATGTTTCTAGACATGTAGTTTAAACCATTGTAGAAAGAGTGTAATATGGTCCATTCATTAACTCCATGTGAGGGACAAGTTCTAAGCATAAGTTTTATCCTATCCCAAGCCATAGCAACATGTTCATTTTCATTTTGCCTAAAAGAAAGGATGTTGTTTCTATTTTGCAAAATTTTAACAGGGGGATAATATTTCTTAATGAAAGCTTCTTTTAGATCATCCCAAGAATTAATACTACCAGATGGCAAGGAATGCAACCACTCTTTAGCTTTTCCTCTAAGTGAAAAAGGAAATAACTTCAGTTTTAGGATATCACTTTCCACATTTTTAAACTTTTGCATGTCACATATTTCAACAAAGTCATGAAGATGCATAGAGGCATCCTCCATAGCACTACCACCAAATTGTTCCCTAGTTATCAAGTTCAACAAACTAGGACTTACTTCATAACTCTCAGCATTTATCTTAGGTGTGGCAATAGCTCTCGTGATAAATTGATCATTAGGAGTGTTTGTGTAGTCACACAGCTTAGTTCTTTCTCCCATTTTAGCAAGTTTTTTTTGGTATTTTTAATTTTTTATGCAAAACTGAAATAAATATGATATGATATGCAATGACACTAACAAAACAAATAAATTGCTTTGTAAGTAAAGATGGATAAGATGGTGCTCACGTAGGTGCAACCTCCCCAAGCTTAGGTGTTAGCACAAGTTGGTGACGTTGACTTTGTTGTGAGATGAATGCGATGATGCACACCCTTGGATAAATCTCTCAGCTACGATTCCCCGGCAACGGCGCCAGAAAACGTCTTGATGGTCCCGAAGAGCAAGTCTTGATGCCTGCAAAATAAACGGGATTAGGTTGAGACTCCAAGTGCAGAGTGTATAGTAAGTGGAAGACAGTTTTCCCCACGAGGGGTGACTCGAGGGTTTAATATCGAACTCTCGGGGAATCTGAAGTGGTAGATTTATCTTCTTATCCTTCTTTTGGTTACCTACAAAACAAGGTTAGATGTTTTGGTCCTCAACCTCACCTGTGGTTGTCAAGCACAAGGTGTAAGAATGATATCAGGATAGTTATGCAATGCAAACAAGAAATAAATATGCAATGATGGTGGATGCAATGATAAATGATATTTTTGGGTTTTTGAATGATGTATGCAAGATGAAAAGTATTTTTGTATTTTCGGATTTAATGATGGCTGAAAATAGAAAAGTGGTATATGGTGTTGGAAAGGTGTTTCTTATGATTAAAAATGGACTGGGGTTCATGGTTTCACAAATGCACTCTCTCTTTATAAAGTGGTAGACAATGGAACACACACAGTTAACATATGAGATTGCAACACAGGGTTTGATAACAAGTTACTTAGATATATGGGCATCACGTCCTAACATAGAGATCTTTTGGTTATTAACCTCTCTTATACTCCACCAAGATGCGAACTAAATCATAACACCTCAGTAATTAAGATAACTCAGAGTATAGCATTAAGTATCATGACATGAAGTGAAAATAAGAACATGCTAGATCTAGTCATGGAGTAGTGGCAATGGTCACGCCCACATCCCCGGTAGCATGGTATTTTAGTTTATCCCTAGTGAGGTAACAAAGTAAGGTAAAGATACCAAAGTGGATCGCAGAACTTTCTCTCACGTTCACTGCACTAGCCACCCCCCGTTACTCCAACTAATGCACACGTTCCCCCACACACGCTCTCATAAACATGCTTGATCAAAACAAGTAGACAAGAACGGGGTACATAATATGCATCTATACTCATAACTGAAACAAACATTGCAATCTCAAACATATATTAACTCATAAAGATCCACCACAAAGGTATTACAACGGTGACCGTAATCATGTTCAGCAGCTCATACGGTGCTAATTAGTGAAGCTCAAGAGAGGAGAGATACATAAGTTACTTCCACAAACCCATAGTCCAGAGGTGGACTACTCCCTCTTCATCATGGAGACGGTGGAGAAGTCGATGGAGAAGATGGAGACCACGCCGGCAGCGCCCCGCCGGAGTTTTCCCCCTCCAATCTGCAGCTCCTGATCTCCGTTTCGGTGTTTCTGTGTTTGTGCGGCGCTCCTTCCAGAGAACGTCGGGGGACCTTTTTTATAGGCGTTTTTAGGTCAAGACGATGTCGGTGGAGCGAAGATCGACGGCAACGGAGCCACGAGGCCAAACGGGTGGGCCCACGCGGCCACAGTACCTGGCCGCGTGGGCCACCCCCGTTTGGCCTCGGGCCTCCGTTTGTTCGCTTCCTTCGCCCACAGGTCTTCTTCCTTCCAAATATTGACGCCCGTAAATTTCCAGGTGATTTCGTTGACGTTTGGGTCCCTGAAACATTAAAATAAGAAAACGGGGTTTTCTGCCTGTGCAGGGTTAATTCCATAAAAATAGGAAATCATGAATATTCCCAAAATCATGATAAAACATTGATATAACCCTTATATGATGCAAATATGATTGGAATATAAGCAATTAAAGTGCAAAGTTCATGTATGCATTTTACATGCATCAACTACTCACGCATCACTCCGGAGGCAGGCATGGTGGTATAGATGTCTCGGTGACGATCTCCCCCTCCGGCAGGGTGCCGGGAAGAGCTTCAGAACCCTCCCGATCTAGGGTTGGCGACGGCAGTGGCCTCGGATAATTTCTGGAAAATATGATCGGGTACCGAGGGTTTTCGGAAGGAAGGCAATTTATAGGCGAAAGGGCAACTCGAGAAGCTTTCAGAGTCGGCCAGGTGGGGCCCAGGCACGGTCCACCCTTGACCGCGCCTAGGGGGCGTCTGGGGCCTATGGGGCCCCTGCAGGCGCCCTCCTGGCTCCGTCTTTGTTTCTTCGACAAAATAAATCACGTAAATTTGCAGCTGATTTCGAGAAAGTTCCCCGGCTAGCTTTTCTGAAACAAAAAGACAGTAGAAAACAGGAACTGGCACTGGGCATCTTGTTAATAAGTTAGTTCCATAAAATGAGCCAAAATGATATAAAAACATTATAAAAACATGTGGCAATGATATATAACAAGTATGGAACAACCAAAAATTATAGATACGTTTGAGACGTATCAGCATCCCCAAGCTTAATTCCTGCTCGTCCTCGAGTAGGTAAAGAATAACAAAATAATTTTTGGTAGTGACATGCTACCAACACATCTTTGATCAAATAATGTAAAACATATGAACTGAATGAAGTGATCCAAGGCAATGTTCTATAGTTGACATAAAGTAAACAATGATTAACCATGTATAACATCTAAGCAAGAATTTTTAATGAATAGTACTTTGGAGACTCGAAAATTATAAATCTCGTCATGCTTGATAGCTCACAAAACAACATTCTTTCATCAAAGGTGTTTAATCAACACAAAGGAAGATTTAAGTTTTCAGCAAGAGCTTCAACTTGTAACATATTTATCTCAAGATAATGTCAATATAAAGTTTTTACAGTTAAACATAAAGATAACATGTAGTAGACTTGTACCACAATTGATACTATGTGTTTGCTTGAGAGATAAAGATTGGAAAGGAAAACTGACTCAACATAGAAGTAAAAGAAAGTCCCTTCGCAGAGGGAAGCAGAGATTAATCATGTGCTAGAGCTTTTTAGTTTTTGAAAACATATAGAGACATAAAAATAATTTTTTAAGAGGTGCATACTATGACCAACGAATGATAGTGAGCAATGCATTACTACATTTATTAGACAGACTTATAAGAGCGGCTCCCATGAGGAACATTATTTTTGCATCAAGCACATCATTCCTCTTATCTCCTTTCTTGACACATGCAGATGTTTTACTGAATTCACAGGAACAAAATGTGAGGAGAGTTTTTGGTGAAAGTTGTAAATTATGTTTTATGGGGCTGGGCACCCCGTTGCCAGCTCTTTTTGCAAAATTAATGGACAAGTAGATGAAGCATGCAAGTCCTTGATAAAGTCTGTCCAACAAATGCAATAAATACCACTCACTAATTCTTCATGAGCTTGACAGCAGTGGCACAAAAAGGAAGTAATAAAATTTTGAATATTTAAAGGTAGCACACGAAAAATTTAGTTGGAATGGCAAAGAAATACCACATGTAGGTAGGTATGGTGGACACAAATGGCATGGATATTTGGCTCAAGGATTTGGATGCACGAGAAGCATTCCCTCTTAGTACAGAGTTTTTAGACTTAGCAAGGTGTCAAGCAAACACATATCATCAACCCAATGCACGAATGACCACAAGATATACATTAAGCATAACTATTAGACTCCACACCGTCTCCCTTGATAACCAAACAAACCATTGCAAAAAGAATATCTAGACTTTGAGAAATAACAATCAGAACAAGCATCAAAATTTTAAGCTTTACAGTATTTCTCCACTAATCCATTCTTAAGTAAATGATCCACAAGTTTAAGCATTTATCTAGTTCATATCTCAGTATCAAATTATTCAAGACAATGATCTACAAGATTATGTAAGCTTTTTTTACCACTTCCTACATGATAGTTCTGTTTCAACCAAACACTAATCAATATATCTAAACCAACTCTCTAAGCAAGTAAGCATGTAAAACAAGAGAGTACAACCTAACTAAAGAAACTAATAGCTTTGAACAAGAGATACATGAAAAACAAGAGCTAGAAGCTACAATAATGAAAAGCTAAACACTCTACACATATAAGTGAAGAACATGAGTGTTTTATGAAAAAGCGGAGCGTGTCACTCTCCCACACAAGAATGCTAGGATCCATTATTGAAAAGTACCAGCAAACAAAACAAAACAAAACAAAACTGAAAGGAAAACATAAATGGCGCTCCAAGAACATCACATATTATGTAAAGGAATAAAAATATAGTCTCATGGGATCGACCTGATAATTTGTTGATGAAGAAGGGGATGCCTTGGACATCCCCAAGCTTAGACGCTTGAGACTTCTTGAATATTTGGTGGAGGCGGTCCAGGGGAGCCTCCCCAAGCTTGAGTTTTGATCCCTTCTTGATCTTCTTTCATCACCTCGTTCTCTCATTACTGGAAAACTTCCTTCACACAAAACTTTTCACAAACTTATTGGAGGGGTTAGTCCTCAAACAAAATAATCCACCTTCAGTTCTCATTTAGCACATTGCATAAAATTATTTCAACATTAGGTACTATCACAAAGCATTAAGTGGTGCTATTGGATCAAAAGAACCTCACTCAACACCTGTAAAAGGCACAATGCAAAACTAAGACAGAATCTGTCAAAAACAGAACAGAACACAAAGATGATTTTTTCGAGACACTAGGACACCTCGAATCAGAAAACTCAAAACTAACGAAAGGTAGAAAAAACCAAGATTCTTGCTGTCAAAACTTTACAGCCTCAGATCACGTTCTTTAATTTTTGTATTTTCGTACGGTGACAAACAAAAATCTATTTCTGGACAGTAAACCCAAAATTTTGCTTTTCTCTCATTAGAGGCTACTCTTGGCACATAAACAAAAATAAAAAGGATACAAGGGAGTTGATACAGAGGTAACAAAACCCAAACTCAAAGAAAACAAAACAAACTGAAAGTAAAAATAATGGGTTGCCTCCCATAAGCGATTTTCTTTAACGCCCTTTAGCTAGGCACAATTGCAAAAGATCAAGTATTATCAATAGTACCAACATCAAAATCATCACTTGACTTAACAAAAGACCCAAAAGATTGCTTGATACTTTTTCTAGGGAAATGTTCCATCCCTTTTTTAAGTGGAAAATGAAATTTAATATTTTCTTCTTTCATATCAATGATAGCACCAACAGTTCTAAGAAAAGGTCTCCCCAACACAATAGGACAAAAAAGTTTGCATTCAATATCCATGACAATAAAATCAACAGGGACATAATTACCATTAACCATAATAAGAACATCATCTATTTGTCCCACAAGTTTATTCAAAGTAGAATCAAGATAATAAACACTCAAAGGACAATCTTCTAGTGGTTCCAAATGAAGAATGTCATACATTTTTTTAGGCATAATGGAAACACTAGCACCAAGATCACACATAGCATTGCACTCAAAATCATTAACCTTCATCTTAATAGTAGGTTCCAAAGCATCTTCTAATTTCCTAGGGATAGAAAATGCACACTTGATCTTTTCTTTCCTAACTTTAATCAAAACATTTGTGATATGTTGGGTAAAAGCCAAGTTCAATCTACTAGCATTAGGATTTTTTGCAAGCTTTTGTAAAAACTTAATGACTTCAGTAAGGTTAGAATTATCAAAATCAAGATCATTGTCATCAGAATAACAGGAGCATTATCTCTAAAAGAATCATTATCATCAGGATTAATTTCAGCACTTCTTCTAGAGACAGTTTTAGCACCATTGGAGAGCTTTTGATTTTTAATAGGTGAAATAGAAATTTTTCCTACTCCAATTTTTTTACCATTAGCATATTTAGGTCCTGTAGGTGACTCATGGGCATTCGAAATTTTAATATCATCATCTGTAAAAATAGTGCAAACATTGGTCAGAATTCTAATGGCCATGCGGCAGCCAGCGGTGTTCGACACTAGGGATGTGAAAGCGGATGCCTTCGTTATCCTTAAAGGTTATACTTTTCGGTTCCGTAAGAAGGGAGCGGATTACGTCCCAGAACCGGATTTTGTGCCCTTCATTTGGAGATGACATGAGAAGGATGATGATGGAAAGGGTTTAGACGAGAAGAACAACAACAACGATACCGTTGCGCAGAACCCTTCCGAGTCCAACGATGGGGATACTTCGATGCCCCAAGCTGATACCACACGACTGGGGTCGTCCTCTCTTGGGCTGGTAGGGTCCATTGACGTGTTTCGAGGAATTGCGGTGACAACTTTTAACCCTAACCCGCAAACCCAGAGAGGCAAGGTGCTAGTGGATCAGTGGTCTTCTTCGCCGTTTGCTGGTACTTGTGAAGCGGCTCCCGTGTCGACCACGGTGCAGCACACCGCGCAGCTGGTCCTCCTCAAGGAGTCGGACGCCGCGCAGCTTACGAGGGAGGGCTGCTCGATGGCGTCAGGTACGCCAGCCACAGACCAGCAGGTGGAGCTGGTACGTGCTCCTACTAGGCCGCACGGGGCTACTGGGCCTTCTCCGCTGGGCTCTCCACCGCCCAGTGCGATGGCGCAGGAGGACATGGAGCAGGTCGGCGTGGCGGGCGAGTTCTCGCTCAGCAACGCCACGGGAGGCTCTGCTGGAAGCCAGCCAGTTGGGCCACCGGGTGAGGCTGCTGCTGGATCGCTGCAGATGAAGGCCCAGCCTGCGGAGCGGTCGCAGCAGCCATACTCGGACCTTCGCATGGACTCCACCATGGCTCCGATGACTACATGTGTGACGACACTGAGGGTGGACTCTACTCCATCCATGCCCCCCGGTGTCGACGCCATTGAGGCGGAGCGGGAGGCACACCGTGGCCACAGACGGGGCGCCGCCACGGACGAGGACACCATGGTGAAGGCCATGAGACGCAAAGCCAAACAGAACCTCGACAACGCTGGTATGAATAAAAACACAAAGTCTTTTCTTGCTTTTTCAAATTCTAGCATTTCTACTAAGTTGAATAGTGTAGGAGTTTCTTTGGGTAATAGTATCACAAATATTGCGGTTTCGACTAATGCTTTGAAACATTTGGAATATGACCGGTTAATGGTCACTCCAAAAGGATCGGCTAAGTCGTTCACTACCCATGAGGATGAGGAGGAGCTACATGACACAATTGATGTTCAACTCCTCTCACACCTAGTGGGTGATGTATCGGAGCGTGGTTTAGATGAGGTGATGATCAGTTCATTATATGATCTGAAAGCATCTGGCCGGAAATCTATATCGGACTCTCTTAAAAAAAACGCCACGTAAAAAGGCGAAGGTGCCCGCATATCCAATTGTTTCCCAATGAATGGCATGTTCGAGGATAGCAGAGGTCTTGGTGACTTGGCTAAACACGCACGCATTGCTGATTCTATTCGGGATCATCGTTTGGATTTTGTGGGCATCTTGAAAACTGGTAAACGGGATTTTTCTGCGAGTTTACTAAACCGCCTATCTGGTGGTGTAGACTTCACATGGATATCCCGTCCGCCACGTGGTAGACCTGGGGGCATTTTACTAGGCGTCAGAAAAGAAACCATGGACGTATTGGCTAGTTTGGATGGTCACTTTCATATAAAGTGCAACATCCGTAACAAAGCTGACAACTTTACATGGAGTCTTGTCGTCGTGTATGGTGCAGCCCAGGATGAACACACGCCTGCTTTTCTCCGCGAGTTGGTTAATCTGGCAAAAAACAATCCATACCCTATAATTATAGGTGGCGATTTTAATTTGCTGAGGTTTCGCATGAGAAGAGCAGAGGAAGATTGGACAACCGCTGGCCTCTGTTATTCAACGTTGTAATCGACAGTCTTGCATTAAGAGAGGTCTCAATGGTTGGGAGGCAGTTCACTTGGGCTAATAGCCTCCCAGAGCCGACTTGTGAGAAGTTGGACCGTGTATTGATGGACTCGACTTGGGAAGCTAAATTTCCAATGGTCTCAGTACGGGCCCTCGACCGTATCAAAGCTCTGTCAGATCATGCCCCCATACTAATAACCATGGGAACACCTAGGCCATTGTGTAAACGTCAATTCAAATTCGAATTGGGCTGGTTACATAGGGAAGGTTTTCAAGAAATGGTTAAGTTGGTGTGGGAAAGGCCGGTCCCTGGTCATGATCCAATACAAAGGTGGAACAATAAAATCCGCGCATTGCACAAACACTTGGGTGGTTGGGATAGGCATATGGTTGGCCAATTAAAACAGGAGAAGCTTCGGTTGTCATCTATTATTGAAGTAAAGAAGGCGGTATTCCAAATGGAACACAACAAAGCCCTGGGTCCGGATGGATTCCCAGCTGAGTTTTATCAGTCATTTTGGGAGATAATCCAAGAGGATTTGCTCGAGATGTTTCATGCCTTGCATGCTGGACAACTCGAACTTTTTTGCCTAAATTTCGGTGAGATTATTTTGTTGCCAAAGGTTAATGAAGTAGAAAGGATCCAACAATACAGACCTATCTATCTTCTAATTGTCAGCTTCAAAATATTCACTAAAACCGCTACTATTAGGCTTAACTCGGTGGCTGATCATGTCGTGCGCCCAACTCAGACGGCTTTTATGCAAGGTCGCAACATCCTTGACGGGATTGTGATATTACATGAAACAGTTCATGAGCTTCATCGGAAAAAGCTGAATGGGGTTATCTTAAAGATAGACTTCGAGAAGGCTTATGATAAAGTCAAGTGGTCTTTTCTCCAGTAAACACTCAGAATGAAAGGTTTGTCTGATGAGTGGCGCGCTATGATTCATAGTTTTGTTTCCGGAGGAAGTGTCGCCGTCAAGTTCAGTGATGACGTTGGTAGATATTTCCAAACAAAAAAGAACTAAGACAAGGCGACCCATTATCACCTATATTATTTAATATAGTCGCTGATATGCTAGCCATAATCACTGACCGTGCAAAGTTGATGGGCAAATTGAGGGAGTGGTACCGCATCTATTGGATGGTGGGTTATCCATTCTTCAATATGCTGATGATACGATCCTTTTTATGGAACATGACATGGAAAAGGCGAGAAACCTGAAATTAATTTTATCAGCGTTCGAGCAACTTTCCGGTCTAAAAATTAACTTCCATAAAAGTGAATTGTTTTGTTTCGACGAGGCCCAGGACGAGGCCAACCAGTATGCTGAGTTATTTGGCTGTGGGGTTGGTCAGTTTCCAATAAGCTATCTAGGCATCCCAATTCAGTTAGGAGGCTTACGATTGCTCAATGGAAACACGTCGAGGAAAGACTACAAAAAAGGCTGAGTAGTTGGAAAGGAAAGCTACTATCCCTGGGAGGTAGACTAGTACTCATAAATTCAGTCCTAAGTAATATGGTTCTGTATATGATATGTTTCTTCCAATTATCAAAGGGAGTCTTACATCGATTGGATTACTTTCGATCTAGACTCTTTTGGCAAGGGGATAATGAAAAAAAGAGATATCGGCTAGCAAAATGGGACGTAGTATGCCGCCCCAAAGAATATGGGAGACTCAGGATTCATGACCTTGAGGTTAAGAATCGAGCCCTCCTTGGTAAATGGTTGTTTAAGCTTCTTACCGAAGAGGGTGTGTGGCAAACTATTCTCAGGAGAAAGTATATTGGCTCAAGTGCGGTATCGTAGGTTTCTTGAAACCAGGTGATTTCCATTTTTGGCTGGCCTAATGGCGAAGAAGAAATTCTTCTTCCCATATGGTTCTTTCTCCATTAAGGATGGTTCGGAGATAAGGTTCTGGGAGGATAAGTGGCTAGGTAACACCACGCTCCGAGAACAATATCTAGCCTTATATAATATTGTCCTTGGGCGTCACAAAAACCATACGCTCACTCGAGTGATGGAGGATAATCCTCCAAATGTGACGTTCCGTAGGGTTCTGATACGTCCAAAACGTATCTATAATTTTGATGTTCCATGCCTGTCATATGTTGATTACCACATGTTTTAATTACACTTTATATCACTTTTATGCATTTTCTGGGACTAACCTATTAACAAGATGCCACAGTGCCAGTTCCTGTTTTCTGCTGTCTTTTTGTTTCAGAAAAACTCTTCTGGATATATTCTCGAAAAAGACCACCAATTTAACTGATTTATTTATGGACGGGAACGAAGCACCTGCCCGAAGGAGAGGCCCAGGAGGCAACCCTAGGAGGCAGGCGGCCCCACGGCGCGGCCAAGGGCGGGCCCATGCTGCC
Source organism: Poa pratensis (assembly GCA_947311845.1). NCBI lineage: Eukaryota > Viridiplantae > Streptophyta > Magnoliopsida > Poales > Poaceae > Poa > Poa pratensis. Next base: position 49,240,062 of record CAMZMU010000040.1, read on the forward strand.
AGCCCGCCTGGCCCCCCTAGCTGCCCTCTAGCGCCGCCCCTTCGCCTATAAATCACATCTATTCGGGAAACCCTAAGTACCCGAGCGAAAATCCATGAAAAGTTCCGACGCCGCTGTCATCGTCAACCCTAGTTCGAGAGGGTTTCTGCAGTTCATCCCGGCACCTTGCCGGAGGGGAAATCATCACCGGAGGGCTCTACATCACCATGCCTGCCTCCGGAGTGATGCGTGAGTAGTTCTTCACGGACTACGGGTCCATAGCAGTAGCTAGTTGGTAGTCTCTCCACTTTGTGCTATCATGTTTAGATCTTGTGAGCTGCCTAACATGATCAAGATCATCTTTATGTAATGCTATATGTTGTGTTTGCTGGGATTTGATGAATTGTGAAGTTATGATCAAGTTTTTTCATCTATTTATAACATGTTTTATCTATGTTCCTGCATGCTCTCCATTGTTAGTAGATGTTTTGGCCAAGTAGATGATAATGACTGCAAGAGGGAGTATTTATGCTAGATAGTGGGTTCATGCCTCTATGTGCCTGGGCTTGATTGATAGAAACAACTAAGGCTGTAGATGTGCTGTTGCCACTAGGGAGAAAACAACTTTGCTATGCTTATGGGTTCGCTTATCTGTCATATGCATTGTTTACATTACACACTTTGCTTAATGCTATTATCTGTTGCTTGCAACTTAATACTCACGAGAGACACATAAGTTATCTCGGGCGTGGATTATTAGTCATAGATGCAGCTAGTAAGCGGTCTATGTATATTGATGTAATGCCCAATAGATCTAACAATGAACATGTTCATGTCATATATTGAATTATCATGCGCTTGCACTTTGTCAATTGCCCAGCTATAATTTGTTTACCCAACGTGTATACATATTTATCTGTTTATGGAGAGACACCACTAGTGAACTGTGGACCCTGGTCCTTTATTCCACACTGATACAAACACCGTTTTCACCACGCTCTACGTTTATTTCCTACTGTTCCTTTTTGCACTCATCATCATATTCCACACTATACGTTTAATCCTTTGTATTCAGCAAGCCGGGGAGATTGACAACTTTCCTGTTTCGTTGGGGCAAAGTACTTTGATTGTGTTGTGTGCAGGTCCACGTCAGTTATCGTGAACGGCGCCACTGACACCGTGTTGAAACTCTTCCAATTTCTACTGGATCTGACAACCTTGGTAGATATCAAGGGAAAATTGTTGCTGCACTACTTCATAGCTTCCTCTTGGGGTCTCCCAACGAACGTGTGTTTCTACGTCATCAAGCATATTTTCTGGCGCTGTTGCCGGGGAATTGGTAGCTACAGCAAGGGGAGTTTCACATCACCAATCTTTTTTACTTTGTTTTTGTCTTGCTCAGTTTATTGTTATTTTATCTTGTTTGCTTTTAAAATCGAAAACCACAAAAAAATAGTTCTAGTTTTATTTCCTGTTTTGTTATCATGTCTAGCTTTACTCCTTACGATACGACTCCTGAAAATGAAGTCCTGACTTTCAAGCAGGGAAGTGAGGAAAGTTTTAAAGATGCTTGGGCTAGGATTTTAGAATCTTATGGAAGAACTGAACCTGGACTCACTTTGAGCCTTTTTCTTAGTAGCTTTTATTTTGGCTTAATCCTTTGTTATAGATATGCTCTGGACACTATGGTAGGAGGAGATTTTCTTCGTCATAATGGGGATCAAGCTTTTAATGGCATCAAAAAACTTTTAGTGCCATCTTCCTTAACAACTAGCAAGATAGATGAAACTATTGAAAACATTTCTCACAGATTGGATGCTCTGGAAAAGGATATGTCTATTATGAGAAAGAATTTAATTCAAATACCAAAAATTGTCCTTGATAAATCTTTGCCGAATTGGTCACCTTCGTTTAAAATAGAAATTAATGGTGTTCGTTTTGAAGCTTTATGTGACACATGTATTGGGTCGCTTGTATCTGCCCTGAAAGTGCTGCGTGAACACCTTTTCCATATCATGCCAGCTATGAATGCTTTTCTCCGGCAAGTTTTCGATCCAGCTTCGGGGTGTCCCCTCAAGCATGAGGGGAAGGAAGCGTGCGGCGACCAGGCCATTGCCCCCGGTAATTTCGACTGCCAACGCGTAGTCTGACAACCATGAGTTTGACTTATCCGCTCCATTGTACCTTTGATGTGTTTTTGACACTGATGTCATGTCTCGAGGTACCTGAACGTTGCGGATGGCTGGGCCAAAGCACTCAGGGCCGAGGTAGGCGTCCTACTTTCCAGCCTTAATGTCGTTGAGACGATGTCGTGCGTCTTGTGGACCAAGCTGCCTGCTGGATCTGTCGGCATTAGGCTCGTCCTACGCTGCCCGGCTGTGCCTAGGCTCGTTGTTGTGCCCCCGGCTTCCACCTTCGTGCCTGGGCACCGGTAGTGGGGACTGTGTGCGGTCCCTGCTTCTTCTTGGCGGCGGGGTGTTGCTGCGATTGCCGCCACTCGGCGGCCGCTTGTTTCCCCTGCTTCCGCCTTCATCCCGTCTAGGCGGCGGGGGAGGCGAGGCTTTGCGTCTGTTGCCGGTTCGGGATGCTTCGTCACGCTGCCTTCTGGGAGGTGACTTGCGCGGGTCCTTTTCCTTGTCTTTCCCTTTTCCATGGCTACTGGAGCCAGACGGATCATCAGGATTACCACCGGCCGCAGCCTTGCAAGCGTTGGATTTGGATTCCAGTCTTCCTCCTCTTGCGTCCGCCATGTCGGCACGAGAATCAGCACGGGCCTGCTGCTCTAAAGCTTTATGAGCAAGGATCGATGCGTAGTAAATCTTCTCGTCCTTGTCGTATTCGTCGTTGTTGAGGATGTCTAAGGCGGCCGCAGTGTTGAGGACAGGGGTGGCGAGGATGACGTCCCCGTTTTTATCCTTACGCTGCGGTGCTGAAGCCCACTCGAAACCAAGCCTTTGGGCAGGGGACTTGAAGTTGTCTGGCGACCGATCCCTGCCTTTCTTGCTTTTCTTATCTGCCACAGGTCCTGCCGGCTTGGGCAATGGAGTAGTGGTGGAAAGATTGCGCTTGGGGCCTAACTTGGCGGTTATCTTGGCGTTTTCCTCCTTGGCTTCGTCGAGGAGCCCCTGAACCTCTGCTTGCTTGCTTTTGAGGTATTCGGTTTGCTCCACCAAGGTGCTTCGAAGCTTCTCCAAATCAGCCGGATTAGTTTTGTCGGTCACCGGCGTGTGCAGAACTTCCGCCAGGGCCGCCATGTTCCTTATCTTGCTGGGCTCGCCTTTCTCTAGAACCCTCTTCTTTGGAGCCGGCGGAGGCTCCAGAAACAGTGGATCGGTTGCCGGGGTCCCGGCATTGGCGGCGTCTGCTGCCGCTGCCTGAGCTGAAGCTGCCCCGGTGACATCCGCCACAAAGACCTGAGCTGAAGAGGCTCGGGTGTACTGAAACACTTTTTGATCCGTTGCTCGAACATGCTTGCAGAATCTTCATCGGAATCAGAGTTTACGTTGACGTGAACAGTAGATCTGGATCCGGCATCTGACATCGCATCATCCTGGAGTGCAGGAAGAATAGATTCGGGATCTTGACTATTGGGCTGGGAGTCGGATCCCAGTCCCGTCATGCCGACAAAGTGTAGATCTGAATCTGTGGACTCCTGAGAGGAGGTGGACTCAGATCCGTCTTGAGCGTACGCTTTTTGATTGCAGGGCGGGTGGGATGGCGAATAAATTCGCGGCAGCCCGTACGCCTCAGATGTGTAGCCGATGAATACATCGACGCCGCCAAACGGCACAACACCACATCCGACAATATAGTCGTCTGCGGGGATGTAGGACTCGTCGCAGCTGATGTAGTGGTTGTTGCCGTAGCGCATGGCGTGGCCGACGGCGATTGTTTCGCCGATGCCGCCTAGGGTTCCCGCCTGGAACGTGACGCCTGACGCCTTAGGCCCCACGGTGGGCGCCAACTGTCGTCGTATCGGCATATTGGATATGAGACGGGGTCCTACTAGCCGAGGGTGAACGTAGGGCAAGAAGGTGGACGTCTGATACCCACAAGTATAGGGATCGTTGAAATCTTCGATGTGTAAATATTAGTATCGATCCCACGAGGAGTAGAAGGTATAATTGTTTATCCTTTCAAATAAGAGTGTCACTATTCTTATTATCTATGCACTAGACAAACTAAAATAATTAAATGATGCAAGTGTTTTTGGGTTTTTGGCGTAGAGTTTGCAATAAAGTAAAAAGCTGAAAATAAAATATGACAAGTGAAAGCTCTCAAAGAGAGAAAGCCCAATCCTCTATGCAGCGAGAGGACAAGCTCAAGTGTGTGTTTCTCATAAGTGGAGAACGTTCCCAAGGGCTACCTAAACTTCATGGCATAAATATTTCTAGAACAACAAGGTAAGCATTTTGTCAAGTTTTAATCTTCTTTTGGACGGAGCCATAATTAGGGAAAGCTAAATAAATAAACTAAACCCCCTTATGATGGTTCTTATGGCCAAGTAAATGACTGCACAAGAGTTATTAAGACATAGAGTCCCACCATAGCCTTAAACTCTAAGGTCCCCGATACTAATACCCTCATAATGCAACTTCATGATTCGGTCTCAGGTTTACATGTCCTCCCAAGTCTCCCTCACTCCATTACACTACGGTGTTCTCCTATGAGCCCATATAGGTGAAGTGATGTGCAGTCGACGTTCGCACAACACCATCATAGAATTACATAAAAGATAAAAACTAGACAAAATACCAACACATGTCATATATAAATCATTGCCAATTCATCCTATGCCCCCCGGAACATGAGAGAACTACTCACAACGCAAAGACATGATATGATTCAATGGTATAAGTGATACAACACAATCTGAAAATATAATCTCACCCCCAAACAATGACAAGTAGCCAATCATACACAGGTAGAATAGCACTTAAACAATAGCTAGGGTTCGAACAATCTCAAACTATGAGGGGGATGAAGTGGATCACGAAGATGGTGATGGAGATGGTGCTGGTCTTGACGGCGGTGTTGATGGAGACTCCGGAGGGGGGATGGAGGAGCCTTCCGGAGGTGATTCCGGTGGCGTTTCCCCCCCTCCGATCTTCTCCGGCGGCAACCTTCTGTCTCCTGTTTCGTGGTTTTTGTGTTTCTCCGCCGCCTCCTCGCGAAACTCCTCGGGGGACTATTTTTATAGACGTTTTTAGGTCAAGACGAAGCCACGGAGACGAAAACGGACGACATCGGAGCCACGAGGAATAAAAGAGGTGGTCCCACACGGCCAAGGAATCTGGCCGTGTGGGACCATCTATTTTCTTCCTCGGACTTCCTTTTTCGCGGATCCTTGGCTCGTACGACTTCTTATTTCCAAATATTGGGCCCCGTAAAATCTTAGGTCATTTGGACGTCGTTTGGTCCCTGAAAGTCAAAAACATGGAAAAAGGGTTTTCTGGTTCTGCAGGGTTAATTCCAAATAAATGCGGAAACTGTGAATTATCCCCTAAAATCATTATAAAACATAAATATAACCCATATATGATGCAAATAAGTTGGAATATCAAGTAATAAAATGTAAAGTTCATTTATGCATTTTACATGCATCAACGTCGTCGAGGTCGGGATTGCACACGGCGGTTTTACCCAGCTTCACGCTCCACGGCGGTGGCGGAGCCCTACGTGCTGCTATAACTCACTATAAGGCAAATAGCCGTGTTACAGGTTACAATGAGCTATGAGATTGTCTGTGTTGAACGTGCCCTAAAGGCGTCCCGTGGTCCGGCTTATATAGGCGGCTGGACCTAGGGTTACAAGGTGATTACGTATCCGGCAAGTATACAGAGTCTTAAACCTAACCGACAAGTCTACCGCCTTCCGCCATGGACTTGGTGGCTTCATGGGTTTTGGTCTTGGGCCTCCTCCTTGCCGGCATCCGCCTTCCTTGGTCGTCAGCTATCTGGGCCGCCCGGCAGGCAAAGCCTTTACCACCACTGCGGGCCACCCTGGACTAGCCGGATTGATCCATGCTGGTGATACACTTAGTTGGTATATCCCCAACACTAGACTTTGGAACTACCAAGTATGACAAACCAAACAACTTCAAGCTTTAACGGTAGCTCTTCATTAGTGAGTCTTTACTTACATGATACTCAAGTTTAAACATTTAATTACTTGATAACTCAAAATAAATGACAAGTATCAAGTTACTCAGGACATACGATCTGCAAGACATGTAAGTTTTTCTCTTATACCATTGCCACATGCATACATTTTTGTTCCAACCAAACACCACTTAACTTATTTCATCAACTCTCCAAACAAATATAAGTGAAGCAAGAGAGTACTTTCTACAAAAGAACTAATAGCTCTGAACAAGAGATACATGAAAAACGAGAGCTAGAAGCTAACAAAACATAAACAGAATACTCAACAGATAGAAATGAAGAACAAGAGTATTCTAAGCAAAAGCGGAGTGTGTCTCTCCCACACAAGAATGCTAGGTTCCATCTAAGTTATGACCAGAAAACAAAACAAAACAAAAACAAAAACAAGAACAAAACAGAAAATAAAAACACAGACGCTCCAAGAACAGCACATAATATGTGAAGAAATAAAAATATAGTCTCACTAGAGATGACCTGATAAATGTTAACTAACGAAAGATAGATATAAATCTCAGGCTTCCGCTAAAAAATTTGCAGATTAAAATAATGATCCTTAATTTTTCACGAATTTTTACCGTGAGGCACAGAAATCTATTTCTGGACAGCAAACAAAACTTTAACACTTTCTTACATTAGAGGCTTTTCTTGGCACAACAAAACCGAAAATAAAAGATACAAAGGAGTTGTTACAGAAGTAAGCAACATCCTTGACTCAAGAAAACAAAAAAAAAAACAGGAAATAAAATTGGGTTGTCTCCCAAAAGCGCTTTTCTTTAACGCCTTTCAGCTAGGCACAGTAGTAAAAAGATCAAGTATTATCAAGAGTAGTAGTATCAAAAGTCCCAAAACGGTTACCTTTAGATCTTTTGCCCTTACGCTTGCGTTTAGGGAAGGCATGATGGCCCTTTATTATAGAGTCGAAGCTCACTGTGCCTTCTTTCATGTTTATTAATGCTCCAACAAGCTTCAAAAAGTATCTTCCAAGTGTAATCTGTCCTTCTCCTTCACATTCAATAACATAGTAATCAATAGAAATGAATTCTGCAAAGAATCTCATGTAAATACCATTTGCCACCCCTAAAGGAACTTTTAATGAACTATCAGCAAGCTTTAATTGAACCCCACATTCCGAAAGTGCCCACAAGTTCAAGGAGTCATAAATAGATTTAGGCATTAGAGAAAACAAGTGGTGATATGCGTATCCGGGCTACAGAGTTGTGTTCCCGGGCACTCTCTCCATGATGAACTCTCTCGATCTGATCTGCCTAACTAGCTTGTGTTCTTCCGCCCCTCTTTCCCCATGACCTGGTCCTCCTTTTATATCAAGGGGATACCACAATGGTCTGACTCTTCTACCCCTGGGTCATGAGCTTCCTCACCCAAAGGATTGCCCTCATCTCTGCCTTTTCCTAGGTCGTGCCAAACTTGGACGGTACTATCGCAGCTTTACTTCACAGACCCGCACATGGCTTGTCTCCTTTGGTCATCCCGCACTAGTACAAAACGACACTATGGCAACGGGGGCAAACCTTCTATGGCAACGGAGAATGGGTCCGTTTCCTCGTTCCGGTCACTGATGTGAAGGTGTTTATTTGTAACGGTGATTTTGTCCGTTTCCTTTGTGGGCCAAATATATTTAAAAAAAAAAACAGGCCACCGGCGACAACCGGTAGCAGAAGCAATCAGTTCACTATTCATATTACATTAGTCTTGCACAGGATACACATCAAGATGCATATAAATTATATTCTTACTCAAGACATACATGTAGAAATACACAGTCATGATACATAGGTGTTGTCCTCCCTAAGAAAATAAAAAATGCCACTGCGATTTCAGCGTGTAGTGCTTCTGGTAGAGCTGAAGTCTTGGTAGAATTGATATGTTCTTCAGCCAACACCTGTGGATGAAATATGATAAAAAAGGAGCTGCAGTCAAACAAATTGAAGGAATATTGACAACAAATAATTGTTGACTTTCTCAGCCAACAAGTAATATTGGACAACACATATGGATGAAATATGATAGAACTGAAGTCGTACCAGCTGTTGCACACATCAAAATAAAAGATAGACTGTGTTGATAATCGTATTCCTTTCAACGAAAGGGGAAATTATACATGCACACTTTAATCAACACTGCTACTCCTAATAACCAGGAAATGAACCGAAGGAGGCACGGGAAACAGTAGTAGTACACGATCTTCGAATCATGGACGGGAAAGTAAATGCAGACTCTAGGCTGTTCTACGGAATCTAGAATATTCTTCCAAAAAACAGCAGGAAAAACTTTGGAAATCGGACAGACTCCAGGCTACACTACGGGATCCAGAATACTTTGGAAAGAACAGCAGAAAAAATCAAGAATCCAGGCTGTACGAATGCCGTATCCTACCTCCCCGTCCAGATCCTTTGTCCCCATGCTCTGCTCGGATTCCACCGCGTGCTCTCAGCCTCCATCCGCAGCATCATGGCGCCATGTCTCCTCTTCCTTGCCCTCGTCGCGGCGGCCGTCGCCATGCCGCCAGCGAGCGCCTCGGTGGCGAGCATCGACCTGGGGAGACCAAATCCCATCCGAGAGGCCACGAAACCAGGAGATCTGGGCGAGGCAAAAACGTGTGAATCCTAGACGAACAAAGAACAATGAAAAAGAGGCCAGGGCGAGGCAAAAAGGAGAACCGGGCTAAGATCCAAATCGGGGCTAACCTCTAGACGATGCTCCTCTAGATCCATAAGTTGGCTCTCCGCGAAGCTCCAGCGCCGCTGCCGCTCCAGCTACAGCCCCGACGTCCTTCCCGGAGCCAATCTCACCGGCGAGTGTCGCCTCATCGCCGGAGGCGGTCGAAAGCAGCGAGATCGAGGAGTAGATCGAGTGGGGAGAGGGGATAAGGAGCGTGTGCGGTTGCTGAGAGGATAAGGCAAGAGTCAGATCGAGAGAAGGGGAAATGCGGCCACGGACTATTTATTGGAGATGCGATAGACATGCTTTTTGGGCCCACATTAATTGCAAACGGACGAACTTTTTAACCGTAGCTGATATATAGGATACGGTTAAATTTATGTGACCGTTTCCTTTGTGTCGCGACTCTGTCGTTTTTTATTTTCCGTTTCCATAGAGGGGTATCCTATGTGTCGTTCTGTACTAGTGCCGGATACATCTGCTTCATCTTCAGCCTGTGAAGGCGCGCTTGAATTTTGTTAGAACTCTGGTGTAGATGAGTCATCTTCATGCGGGCCACGCGAGGAGACTTCACGGGGACCCCTAGTTCCCGGGATGCGACAGTAGCCCCCGGGTACTTCATTGGCCATACGAGAGCCTGGGGTCAAGGCAGTACCCAATCCGCGTGGCCCCACGTGGGTTTTTACCGGGGTATCTTCTTGTTCACGGGTCCCTTGAGGTGTCAACTTAGACGGTCTTCTCAGAATTGGAGCGACATGGCTTCCATCTCTTTGGGTCCCGCATTGGGATAACCCTTTATGACGAGTGGTGGGCCCGTTTTCACCTGGAGACCTTCGCTAGTTGACCCCAAGAGCTGCATCCAGATCTAGCACTTTCCGGGAGCCTTCGTCCTTTCTCTACCCAGCTCCCGCACTCAAAATCTCGAAGTAGCGACTTCCCTCAGATCCATGGCACCCAAGCGAGCGGAGACTCAAGAACAACCACTGGAGAAGTCCTCTTGGAAGAAGAGGATGGCCGCGCGCAACAAGGTTGAAGCTCTCTTTGACAGCAAGTTTTGGACTGCAGAGCATCTGCGCAAAGTTCAAGTAGTAGTAGCCGATGGCCACTGCAGCTCGGGTCCTACGCTGATCAGTGCCCCAGCGCTTGGTCCTCAGGGTGAGAATTATCCCCATCATCTGGTTTTTCCTGGCTATGGGCCTCGTTCCTCCATTTTCTCCCTTCTTTCATGCTGTCTTGGATACATATGGGTTAAGTCTCCTGCAGCTGCACCCTACCGCTGTTCTGTCGCTGGCAATTTTCGCGCATCTCTGCGAATGCTTTGTGGGCGTAGTCCCCTCCTTAGCGCTATTCCGCCATTATTATGCTCCCCGTCTTACCCCGAAGGAGCCGATCTCTGCCAGCGTTACCCTTCAACTTCACGACGGTATGGCAGAAGAGTATCTTGAAATGGATACAGGCGGTAAATGGGACAACTGGAGAAGAGAGTGGTGCTTTGTCCAAGTCGAATCAGCTTCTCATCCTCATTACGCCATTCCTGTCACCAGAGCTTCTCACATCTCTAACTCGAACGAGTACAGTCCTCGTGATAAGGAGTTCAGAGAGGTGTTCGAACGTATCAAAGTGCTTAAGCGTCAGAAACTATCTGATCTTATGGTGGCTGCCCATTTCCTTCAGCATCGTTTGGCTCCGCTGTAGAAGAGGACCAAATTCATCTGGGACTATACAGGGGAGAGTTCAGACAGGATGCGCCTTTAGGAAGCTGATATGCCTTCTGCCGAGGTGGCCAGATGGATCAAGAAATTCTTCCATTCTAGCAGCTCCGGAGCTCTCCCGGTCAGCGTAGTTCCTCTATATCGCCGGAGCAATAAGATCCAGCTTCTCCAGTTAGTTCCAGCTTGTGGTCCCGTAGGAATTTCAGGGACGGAAGGTCAAGAACCCAACTCGCAGACCGATGAGGTTCAACGGGAAGAAGTTGCCCAACCTGCCCGCCGCCAACGGTCAAAGAGGGTAGTAGTTCAATCTGGCCAAGAAGAACCGTGCAGGAGAGCTGCGGGCTCGAGCTCTAGTCATGCATCCCTCTCTGGTTCCCGGGAAGCAGATGATACTTCTTTGCTGCCTCGTTCTAGCGAGTTTCCTCCTGTTAGGCCACATGACAAGGCAAAGAAGCGCCAGAGGTACTTGTCGTGGGGTTATCACGGCAGATGTTACCATAGGGTAACTTGATGATTGGGGCAAGGCGCCTTGGTCCTTCAGGAGATTGTCACGCTCGTTGGGGAAAAAGGGTTTACCCAGGTTCAGCCTCTCCATTGGAGATAAAGACCTACTTCCTGCTTCTATGTTATTGATCTCGAGGTCTCGATAACTCGGCTACGACAACAGAGCCGGTTACGAGACAGGTTACAAGGGTTTCGCTTGATAGCGGTGATATCGAACTAGGGCTTAAGACTTGTCTATCTATGTTCTGGGAGCCCGTTTATATAGACGCCGGGTCTCCCGAACTTACAATGAATACCGAGTTACATATGAGCCCGGAGTCCTACTCTAGGTTCTTCTAGACCTTCCGTAGCCTCCAAGTCACCCGGTTCTTCCTTCACTCGGACTCCAGTTCTTCTAGGTCCCCTTCTAGGGACGAGTCATGTTAGGCCTATTGGCCCAACTATAACCCGGCCCATATCTTGTACACATCACTCGGACCAGGCCTTGGGCCGTCCGACTGATTCTTCCTTGGTCATGAGTATACCGGGTTATTATCCCCCCAACAGTAGTCCCCAAGTTTGACTTGCATAAGCTCATCTGTTGCTTCACTTGATAATCTTGATCTTGATTTGATTACTCGAGGGTAGCTGCTGATGGGATTATCCGAGTTAAACTCCTGAAAACAAAATAAAGATCATTAACACTGAATGGCCGGGTTATGTTTCAGACCAGCTCCTTTTGGCGGTTCTCTTATAACCCGGCTTTTCTCTCGCACTTAACCCTCTAGTCAACGACCAAGGAACATTCTCTGACGCATTCTTTCGTATCTTTGACCCATAACAAAACGGAATCTTATCTCCTCGTTTTTCACGCTCCTAGGGTTTCCCCAGGGCTATAAATAGTGGACCACGGTAAAAAGGGTTTCACTTTCCCCATTCACCGCGCCCTTCATCTTCAACCTCGTCTTTCTCTCTCTCGAGCTAGGGTTAGGGTTCCTCCAAGCTCGCCGCGCCGCCGCCGGCCATCAAAGCTCCGCATTGCAGCAACTAAACGGGGAATCTGCTCCGCGCCAGATCTCCACGAGCTCTGGTAAATTTTTCACTCCTGCGCTTTGCTTCCATCTGGATCTTGACTTGCTCTTTTCGGGCTGTTCTTGAGCTCGGTTTTTTTCATTTCTTTTCTTGTTATTTTCCAGATCTTCAGATCTCATGGCACCCAAGGACCCGAGGAAGCTGAAGGCCAAGGCCAAGGCCGGTGATGGCGCCACCGCATCGGCATCAAAGAAGATCAAGAAGACCACCAAGCCAGATCTGGGATTACGGCCAACTGGGCCAAATCCATGGCCACACAGTCCAAGCTTGAAGAACTGGCTGAAGCCGGTGTTCTTCCTCTTCAGTCGGAGATCGAGTGGAGAGGGACTGAAGAGAGACTCGGCCTTCCCCCAGGAAGGTGAAGTTATCTGTTTCCTTGAACATGTCACCCGGGGTTTTCGTCCCCCGGGTCATCCTTTCTTTAGGGATCTTCTTCGTCACTACGGCCTCCGGGTCTTCGATCTCGGACCCTCCATCTTGAACATTAGTAACTATATAGTTCTTTGTGAATCGTACTTATGCATTCCTCCCAGCTTAGCTCTTTTCTGGAGCTATTCTTGTGCAAACCTCAGCGTGAGCACAAGAATGGCCCCCTCTTGGTCTGTGGCGGTGTTTCTATTCAACGCCGCAAAGGCTCTGCTATGCCTTCACTCGAACTTCATACTCATGTAAAGCATTGGCAAAAATCATACTTTTACTGCAAAGCCAAGATACCTTCTGGTGAAACCCTTTACCGGGTTATTCGGTCGAGCCTCTCGTTATCAACAACAACATGAACTCCTTTGCCTCTGACACTGAGAGAGAAGCTCTCCAGCCTCTCCTCAAGAAAATCTCTGTTCTGGTCAAGCATGGACTTCGTGGAACGACCTGATCAAGACTGGATGGGCTGGAGAATTCAACCCAACAGTATCCGCAAGAAACTCTTTGCGATTACTCGGGTCATCTAACTGACTCCCTCCGTTACTCGGAGAAGTCCTATCCCACCACTGCACTGAACAAGGCTATCAAGGCCTTCCTTGCTGAAAAGGTTGAGACGATCAAGAAATGGCCTTCTGCCATTCAGTAAGAATAACCCGGCACCACCAGTAAGTCCCGACTGATAAAAATCTCAATAACATATTCTTTCTCAATTGTAACTGATTATTTTGCTTCTACTTTTTCACTAGGAATCTGATGACTGGTGGCAAGTTGAACTCCCCCTGCCACTCCTGAGGCAGATGATGATGAAGATGATGATGACGAGGCTCAGTCCTCGAGTGAAGAGAAGAAGAAGAAGAAGAAGAAGAAAAAGAAAAGGAAGAAGAAGAAGGTGAACTTGACTCCCTTGGCCACTTCTTCATAAGCTTAATTGAGAACGAAACTCAACCCAATTTATCCACTGATGCCCACTTTATAATACCAGAACCGGCTGAAAAGGCAGCCACTCCTTCACCCGGCCATAGCTCTGAAGCCACTGAATCTGCTGCTACCGGGAAAAGGAAGGCTCGCACTATCTGTGCCAAGGTGCCATATTCTCGCATATCCACAGAACCATATTCTTATCTTGCTATGCAAAAACTCAACCAAACTCTTCTTCAAAAATCTTCGCAGAGTTCTGCTGAACCCTCTACCAAGAGGAGAGCTACTCGGACCTCCCCTGGTGAGGATCCTCTTAACCCGGGAATCCCAAACATTCCATCTCCACGCCGTCCTGGTACTTCTTTTCCAACTTTGAACCACAAAAACATCCCTCTGATAGTTATCCTTTAGCTGGTCAAATCCGAGTTTCTAAATCATACTCTCTTACAGCTTCTTCAGGCTCCAGCAATGACCTCCCCCGTGACTTTCAAGTCAATACCGGGTAATACATAACCTTCTATTACTTGTATTTACTTTCATCAACTTTGCTTTCTTTTGCTCTTTCTTATATTATCTTCATTCTTGCAATTTCAGGGCAAAAGCTACTCTTAGTGCGCTCCAAGCCCTCCCATTGCTGAGAGGATAACTTGGAGAATACCCTGAAAAACATGCTGAGCCGACTGATAAGGAGCAGACAACTGACCAGATGAATGTTTCTTCTCCTGCTGAAAAACCGACTGATCCAGAAGTCGTGATCACAGGAGCTTGCTTTACTGAGAAGATCTCTCCCCTCAAAACTGCAACCAAGTTTGTTGCCCTGAAGAAAGTCCAAGCCGACTGATAAAGGCGAAGGCTCCACTGTGCCACATATGGCCATATAAACTTTGAAGGTCTGTTAACTGAGTACAAACACTGAAGCTTCTGAGGGCAAACTGTGGATTCTCTTGTCCAAGAACATCAGGTACACATCTTTCCTCTTCATATCTTATATACCAAACCTAGTCCCCAAGTATCGAGTAAACTGTCCTCAGTCACTCGGTACTTGAAAATATAATCTCTTTTGCCTTTTTTGAAAACTTCAGAATATCCCAGTCCCCAAGTTCCGAGTTATCAGTCTACGATAACATGGAACTTGTTTTACTTTCTGATTTCAAATCCTCATTAATTCTGCCTTTCACCATAACAATACTTTCAAATCCTCATAACCCCCAAGTTCCGGGTAATATGTTCACATTTATCTGGAACTTTGAAAATGCATTACTGAATAACTTGTAAAACTTTAAAAGACATACCAGTCCCCAAGTGCCGGTGATCTGCTCTTCAGTCACTCGGAACTTGTATAAATACTCTGCCTGCATATAATTTACTGTCAACTGTTCTTTCTTTCAATTGCCGACTGAAATATATTTCAGCCCCATGTTTCTAACTTGCTATTCTTTTTTCAGAGGTATGTGTCCCATAATGACCAATACTTGCCAAGACCAACCAACTCCTTGAAGTTGAAACCAAGCTGCGCAAGGAAACTGAAGTTCATGCTTCAGACTTGGAGAAAACAATTGAATCTCTAACTGCAGAGAACACCAAACTGAAAAAGGAGTTGGAAGAGGCTGGAGATAAGTACAAGTCTGCTTTGACAAGATGGTCAGTGTCCAGAAATACTTGGACACCCTGAAAGACCATATCAAGGATATCCTCAATCCACTCATTGGTAAACACCATCTCTTTTCACTTTTTTCTTCTTTACTCGGCTTTCACATACTAACCCACATCATACTTTTCAGGTGAACAGAATGCTGCCATCAGGAGATCCTATCCAGAGAAGTTGAACTGCTTGAACACCATCATTCGGCAATTCCAGTTTGGCACTTCTGAGATTATGAAGCGTGTTAAGAGCAACTGTGCTCCTCCCCAAGTAATATTCGAGTCCCTGCATCAGCTTTCCACGATCCCCGAGTGGTTAGACCTCTGGACGCGCTCAGCATGCCGGGTTGGCGCAATGCGCAGTTTAGCTTAGCCAAAGCCTACAACCCACGCCTTAACCGGCTCCTTTTGTCAAAGGATTCCCTCAATACAATGCTGATGGCACCAAGTTTGGGGGAAAAGATTCAAGAAATTTCTGCCCAAACCCGGCCTATTGCTTGCAAATAGCTGAGGCCTCAATCTATCGGTTTTCCAAGATGCAGTGGATGAGAACAACACTCCAATCCCCACTCCTGAACCCGAGCATTTTGATCTATTGGCCAAGCTGAGAGACTCCATTGCAAAGAAGAAGAAAGCTGCAGCGCCAAGTACTTCTACTCCAGTTGTCCCTGCACCCAGCCGTGCCCTACTACGCCAATCATGGAAAAGCCGGCTGATGTTGCTAAGGATACTGCAGAAGATCAAGGCACTGCACAAGCTAAGTCCCAGGCCAAAGCTCCTGAAGATAACCCGGCTTCTGCCGAAGCTGAAGCTGCCAAGGGAACCTCAACCGATAACCCGGCTATCTGAGCCAGTTTTCATGTTTACCTTTTCCTGCAAAACAATTATTCGGCCAATGGGCATTGTAATATGCTCTGAAATACTTTGCCTTTTATTTGATGGTGCGTCTGTGCACTATATGAAATACTCAATATTTTGTAATAACTTATACTTTTTATGGTTTAGATGACCCTTTTGGTTTATCTTTAGCTTCTTATCAGTCGGCTTTCACATGACTTTCTCAGTTGCTACTTTTTCCTTTGCTAAAACAGGGTCAAACTAAGTCCCAGCATGGGCATCATAGTTGATTGAATTAACAAGTAAGCAATCTGGTCATAAAATTGTGAGTAACATCAAACTGATAGGCAAGTTTAACCAAGAACAAAATTAAGGCTTAAAAGCCGGGTCTTAGGATTAAAACTTATGAATTTATAATTCATAAGTCCCCAAGCCCTGGATCAATGTTTACAAGTAAAGGCTTAAACTATGCATCATTACCCCATTGATCTCAAACATCTCTATGCGTGCTCTCTTGGGCAACAGCTATAGGACTTTTTGCTAAGCACTCCTTTGGGCAAGCTTTATAAACATAAACTATGCATAAAAAGTAAAACAGAAAAAGATTTCTTCTCAATACTCTTCTTTATTAAAGATACACCAGCAAGCCGCCTCATTAAAAACCTTCCAGTCCCCTTAGGTACCCTGGTAAGGAAAAGAGCGCGTCTGAAACCTGCTGGGGGTTACATCGTGTGTTACATAACTCGGCCTAGGTTCATGTTCACTAGGTATAATATGGGCGAAGATGAGCAATGTTCCACGGCCGCTTCGTCTCTTCCATAGGAAGGATAGCATGGTCCGTGTTGTTCTCTTCACCTTTCTCTCTCACATCTATGAACCATTGTGCAATTTCCGACTGATAAGGAACGGCCCTTCCCATGGAGGAGTTAGCTTGTGCATCCCTGACTGATTCTGTCTGAGCCGTAAAACTAAATCTCCTTCCTGGAAAGTTCTTGATCTTACTCGGCGACTATGATACGCCGCAAATCCTGCTGATAAACTGCGGACCGTTCCAATGCTAACTCACGCTCCTCTTCAAGGGCATCAATCGAATCCTCCCTTGCAATTGCATTGCTTGACTCCACATACGCCGCCACTCTTGGCGAGTCATGGACTATATCACTCGGTAACACTGCTTCTGCTCCATACACCAGAAAGAACGGTGTACGCTTGGTTGATCTATTCGGGGTTGTATTGATCCCCCAAACCACTGGGTAACTCTTTCACCCAAGCTCCATACGCCTTTTCAATCGGAACTCGAAGTCTTGGTTTGATTCCTTTCAATATTTCCTGATTACTCCTTTCTACCTGCCCGTTGGCCTGTGGATGTGCCACCGAAGCAAGGTCTAATCTGATTCCCTTCTCTTTGCAGAATATCTCTGTTTCACCGAGTGACATGTTGGTCCCATTATCTGTGATGATACTGTGAGGATAACCAAACCGACTGATAATTTTCTTCAGAAACGTGACAACTTTGGAAGCATCACAACTTGTAACTGGCTACTTCAACCCACTTAGTGAACTTATCAACAGCCACCAAGAGATGAGTTTTCTTGCACGATGTCATCTGAAAGGGCCCCATCATATCAAGACCCCAAACTGCAAACGGCCAAGTGATTGGTATTGTCCTCAATTCCTGAGCGGCACATGCTCCTGTCTTGCATATCTTTGACATCCATCACATGCCCTAACAATCTGCTCTGCATCCTTGAAAGCTGTGAGCCAAAAGAATCCATGCCTAAATGCCTTGGCCACCAGAGACCTAGATGAAGCATGATGACCACAGTCCCCAGCATGTATCTCTTGCAAAATTTGCCTTCCTTCGACTGATGAAACACATCGCTGATAAACTCCAGAAACACTGCGCTTGTACAACTCACCATCAATTACTGCATAACCGAGTGATCTTCTGACAATTTGTCGCGCCATAACTTCATTACTCGGCAAAATCTTCCTTATCATATAATCCAGATATGGTTCAGTCCACTCAGGAATCTCATGCAACGCTGCTACTAACTCGGAATCTTGATCTGGACTTCATCTTCCTCTTCACCCGGAAGTTGGACTGATGGCTTCCATAACTCGTCCAGGAACACATTTGGTGGAACTGGCTCTCTACGTGATCCCAATCTTGACAAAGCATCTGCTGCCTCGTTTTTCCTTCTATCAATATGATCCACCTGGAATCCTGAAAAGAATCCAGCTGCTTCATCAACAGCCCTTCTGTAAGCCGCCATCTTCTCATCTTTCCTGTCCCAAGTCCCAGAAACTTGCTGCGCTACAAGATCCGAGTCACCAAAACACATGATCCTTTTGATGTTCATCTCCTTGGCAATGCGCAAACCATGTAACAAAGCTTCATACTCAGCAATATTATTGGTGCAATCGAAGTGAATCTGAAGAACATAACTCATCTTATCCCCTTTGGGTGAAGTGAGAACCACTCCTGCTCCTGATCCCTCATACTGCTTGGATCCATCAAAATGCATAACCCATGACTTATAACTCGGCGCCTTGGGTGGTGCCGTGCTTAACTCGGTCCAATCATTGACAAAATCAATCAAGGCTTGTGACTTAATCGCTGTGCGAGGCTCATACTTGATGTGATAATCACCCATCTCAATCGCCCACTTGGCAATTCTTCCAGTAGCTTCAGTATTGCACACAATGTCTGCCAATGGTGCTCCACTACCACTGTAATGGGGTGTTCTTGAAAGTAATGCTTCAATTTCCGACTGGCCATGAAAACGCCAAAAACTAACTTCTGCCACTGGGATACCTCTGTTTAGCCGGAGTCAAAACCTCACTGACATAATAAACCGGCCTTTGAACCAGATGCTCCTTTCCTTCTTCTTTCGCTCACCACAATAACTACACTAACTGCTCGGGAATTGCAGCTATGTACAACAGCATGGGCTCCTTTGGAGCTGGAGCAGCTAAGATTGGTGCTTTCGATAATGTTTCCTTCAATGCCTCCAGGGCTTTATCAGCTTCCTCATCCCAAACAAATTTATCTGACTTCCTCAAGAGTCGGTATAAAGGAATTGCTTTCTCTCCCAGTCGGGATATGAACCTACTCAACGCAGCCACGCAGCCCGTGATCTTCTGGACTTCCTTCAATTCAGTCGGCTTTCCCAACCTATTGATTGCTGCTATCTTTTCCGGGTTTGCTTCAATCCCACGCTCGGACACAATAAAGCCGAGTAATTTCCTGATGGAACTCCAAACACACACTTTTTTGGGTTAAGCTTCATCTGAAACCTCCTTAAGTTAGCAAAAGTTTCTCTCAAATCATCAATAAATGTCTCAGCCTTCTTTGTCTTGATCACCACATCATCAACGTACGCATGCACGTTCCGATCTATCTGCTTCTCAAAACAACTCTGGATGCACCTCTGATAAGTTGCTCCAGCATTCTTCAGTCCAAATGTCATGTTCTTGTAACAAAAAGCTCCAAATGGGGTGATAAATGATGTCTTCTCCCAATCTTCCTCTGCAAGCTTGATTTGATGGTATCCTGAATATGCATCCAGGAAACACAAAAGATCACTACCTGCCACAGCATCTATGATTTGATCAATCCTTGGTAACGCAAACGGATCCTTCGGACAATGCTTGTTCAAACTTGTGAAATCAATACACATCCTCCACTCATTGTTCTTTTTCAACACTAAAACCGGGTTAGCCAACCACTTTGGATGTAACACTTCCATAATGAATCCTGCGGCGAGTAAACGAGCTATCTCTTCTCCTACAATCCTTCTTCTTTCCTCATTCAATCTGCGCAATCCCTGTTTAATCGGTCTTGCTTTAGGATCAACATGTAAGCGGTGCTCAGCGAATTCAGTCGGTATGCCTGGCATGTCACTAGGTTTCCATGCAAAGACATCCCGATTCTCACGGATGAATTCGATGAGCGCGCTTTCCTATTTGTCAGTCAGATTTGACCCGATAGAGAACTGCTTGGACGAATCACCCGGCACGAAGTCAATCATCTTGGTATCTGAGCCGCTTTGAATTTCGCCCTCTCTTCGGTCATTGGTTTCTTCAAAATTGTCCCATCATCCGGTTTGTGGTAGCTTTGTAGTAATTCAACTCCTCTTCCGCACAGGCTTGTTCTGCCATAACAGCATCACCTTCCTCACATTGTAACGCCAACTCACGACTGCCATTGACTGTGATAATACCTTTGGACCTGGCATCTTCATCTTTAGTACACATAACACGGCCTCGCCATGAATCTAGCAAAAACGTTGCGGCCAAAGAGAGCATGATAGGGCTCTTCAATTTGACCACCTCAAAACAAATCATCTCAGACCTGAAATTATCCTTTGATTCTCCAAACGCGACCTCCAATGTTATTGTTCCCTCTGGTCTTGCGACTTTCCAGGACAATACCATGAAAGATAGTACTGGAAGGGTGAAGCTGCTTGGCTGTGAAACCCATCCGGATGAATGTATCCCAATACAGAATGTTGATGCTACTACCTCCATCCATAAGAACCTTGTGTAAAATATAACCCGAAACCTGAGGTGCAACAACTAAAGCCAACGCTCCAGGTGCATCTACTCGGGCCGGGTGATCCTCTCTAGACCAAGTGATCGGATACTCGGACCACTTCAAATATCTCGGAACGCGGGAAGAAGCGTTGACAGCTCTCTTCTTCAATTTCTGATCTCTCCGACTAGTGCTGGAAACTGTAATATGATACTGTCCTCGATTTAACTCTTGGGGTTTTGCTGGAAACCTAACCCGGCTGGTCCGTTATCCGGGCCGGGTGGTCCTCCATTATTTCCTCCAGCTTGTGGTCCGTGGGCCGGGTTATTTCCATTACCCGGCCTCGGCCGTTTCCTCCCATATTCATCCTGGCAAACTCCTCGTTCTTCCATCTCTGAAGATCAACACACTGGGCCAAAGAGTGATTTGCCGGTTTACCGTTCCTACTATGACGTGGACACGGCATGTTGAATGCTTCCTGGGGGTTAGCCGGTCCTCGGAAATTTCCCCTGTAATTGCCATTGTTGTTATTGCCTCGATAATTATCATCTCGCCGCTGAAACTTGTTATACCCGGTGTTTGTGTTTGCCACCAAATCTGAACCACCTCATGCTGCCTTTTGGAGTTATTCCCATTGTTACCATTGTGATTATTGTTCCCTGTTGTTGTTGTGGTTCTTTCCTCCGTTGTTGACGTTTCCTTTTCCCTTATCTTCATCATCATCCCGGGTCTTGTCTGTGGATGCGTGCTTATGAGCCGCTTCCATCAGCTGCCCATGGTGATGGTTTCTGCTTCGCCAGTGGCCCTCAGTCGACCCATCTTCTGAATTACCGGGTCATATCTGCAGGTTTTCTCCATGACGACACGGCCGCAGCTGGTGTAATTCCCTTTGATGAGTGAATGATGGCTGTAACCGGCGCATCCAGTGACGCGCTGACTCGCCTTTCTTCTGGAAACATCGCTCCAAATCTCTATAGTGAACAACTTCTCACACGTGCCCTTGAAATTCTTGACAAATAATGCCTTCAACTCATCCCAAGAATTGATAGATTTCTCGGGTAATCCATTGAACCATAACTTTGCTGCTCCTTCACTCATCATCAGGTACATGTATCTCGCGCACAAGTTGGCGTGGCATTGCGAATACTCATCGCCATCTCGTAACTGCTGAGCCATGTTTCTGGATCCATGCTGGGGTCATAATTCGTCACCTTGCTTGGCTCTTTAAACTTCTCAGGAAAAGGTTCACTCTTAATAGCATCTGAAAGACATTTAGTTCCAACCGGGTTAAGTAATGAAGAAACTAACGGCAAACCTGACCCGGTATTTGGTGCGTGGCCCATCACTCCTGCTTCAGGTTGTCCTCCGGCTCCTCCGGCGACACCTAAAGCCGGGTTTGCGCTCGCCGCACGCCGTGCTCTTGAACTGTTGACAATTGCTTGGGCCACAGACTGGGCCGGGGCCGGTTGATGCGGCCTCGGCGCCGGCTGATTCTGGGCTGGCCTCTGCTGATGATGTCCCGAACGTTGAGGCTGCGGCGCCGGGTGACCTTGATTCTGCTGTCCGTTCCTGACGCCTGATCCGGCTGGCCTTGGTGTTTCTCCGTGATGACTCCGGTTAGCTCGGCTATTGTATGGTGTTGAATGTAACGCTCCACTCTTATCCGGCATGTTTCCCTGCTGCGTGATCGCGTTTTCAACATCTCAATTGCCCTGCGCGCTTCGTCTCCCTCTGGCGATTGATCAATCGGCATGCGGCATAATGCTAATGTTGCTGCGTACACGTTATCAGCCGGATTTGAGTAGTGACCACTGGGCGTGTGGAACCGATCTGCTGGTGGTGGCATACCACCCGCAGCTGCTGTGTTCTGATTTTGCTGAGCTCCAGCCCGAGTGTTGGGTGGCACCCCGTTTCCTCCCTGATTTGCTCTAACCATGATTCCATGCCCAATTCCAACCGGTGCTGTCTCAGGCCGAGTGACATTGGGAGCTCCGTTTGGTGATGCAAAGTTCAATCTTGTTGGATCTAAGGTCATGCCTGGCATCACCCGGGTCTCGTGCCTCCTCCGATGTACTGCTGTAAGATCTTCATGGCGATTCTGCACTGTTATCCTTTCTTGCTCCACACGGGCTCGATCCCGTTCTATCTCTTGTTGCTCATCAAACATGCGCTGCTGCTCCGCCAATAAAGCCTTCTGTTGATTCTCCAGCGTGATTCGTAACGTATCCAATTGCTGCGCCCGGGTTGCTGCGTTATCTGGTGTGATTGGGGTGGTAACTATTGCGGCGTCAAAGTCCAAGGGCCTAAAAACTGGTGGGATTTCCATCACAACCGGCTGTCCCGAGCCTTCACCCGGTTGAAAGGTCGTGAGACGCTGAATTCTTTCTCTGTTTTCTCTGGCCGCGCGCGTGGCATCGTCCTCGCTCACTGAAGTTTCTGTCCCATCATTGTGGTTCCTCAAAGTATACACCACCGCATGCTTCATGGTCCTTGGCTCCGACTCATAATCTTCCTCATCAGCCACGTACCCAAATCTCTCGTCAAACAACGGTAAGATCGATTCAGTATCTGTATCCAATCCTCCTCACGTCGGCACTCCGGCTCGCAAGCCTGGATGTCCGACTGATGTTCGAAACCTCCTGTTCCGACTGACTCTTCTCCATCAGATTGGACGATGGTGGCTGCCCCTGAAACGGAGTCGCACATAACCTCGTCATCAATTGCTGATTGCATTAACCATACCTACGAAGACGTTGATCCGACCGAACGGGATCACCCGGCCGGTATCCAGCAGATCTGCTTCTTCTTTCCAGCCGGAATCGTCGACGATGCGCTTTCCGTGCCGATCCATCCTGACCTCGCCGATCGCGAGGTTCTCCATCCCTCGCAGAGCTTCTCCCTTGATGAGGACAGCTTTGGTTGCGGGCCCCACGGTGGGCGCCAACTGTCGTGGGGTTATCACGGCAGATGTTACCATAGGGTAACTTGATGATTGGGGCAAGGCGCCTTGGTCCTTCAGGAGATTGTCACGCTCGTTGGGGAAAAAGGGTTTACCCAGGTTCAGCCTCTCCATTGGAGATAAAGACCTACTTCCTGCTTCTATGTTATTGATCTCGAGGTCTCGATAACTCGGCTACGACAACAGAGCCGAGTTACGAGACAGGTTACAAGGGTTTCGCTTGATAGCGGTGATATCGAACTAGGGCTTAAGACTTGTCTATCTATGTTCTGGGAGCCCATTTATATAGACGCCGGGTCTCCCGAACTTACAATGAATACCGAGTTACATACGAGCCCGGAGTCCTACTCTAGGTTCTTCTAGACCTTCCGTAGCCTCCAAGTCACCCGGTTACTTCCTTCACTCGGACTCCAGTTCTTCTAGGTCCTCCTTCTAGGGACGAGTCATGTTAGGCCTATTAGCTCAACTATAACCCGGCCCATATCTTGTACACATCACTCGGACCAGGCCTTGGGCCGTCCGACTGATTCTTCCTTGGTCATGAGTATACCTAGTTATTATCCCCCAACAGTACTCGTTTTCTAGTGGTTCTCTTCCCTTAAGTGTGGTATTTCTTCCCGGGGACTTTTATCAGGAACTCAAGCCATGTCTTTCCCTACAGGGTCTCGGGAGGCAAGAGCAATAAGAAACCCAAGAAAATGCCGAAGGTAGCTACCCCGGATAACTCCGAAACTGAGGATGATTTCTGCCTGCCTGGGGGTGGCCATTCCGTATCCGGGGAAAAGTGGCCTGATGTGATCAGAGCTTCAACTCACTCTACTCAAGATTCTCCTTTGGCAGGCACGTCTTCTTTCTTGCCTGATGCTTCAGAGGTTTCTGCTGCAGTTATTCGAATGCTTGAACTCACCTCGCACCCTGTGTAACCTCGATGCAGGTGTCAACCAAGGTTCTCAGGCTCCACGGGCTTTAGCCCCCGTGCTGGATGGGGAGGAAGCAGCTCCTAATTCAAGTGCAGAACAAGATCTTCGAGATGAAGTTGCCGTCCGAGAATCCGCGATCGTGTTCAAGGACAAAGAAATTGCTGCTCTGAAAAAGGAATTGCTAGAACTCAAGGCTTCCGAGGTTAAAGCTGATGAGGATCGGGAAGCAGCTCTTTCTCGGGAACGACAAGCTTCTTCAAGGGTGGACGTCCTGGACGGAGAAATTGCCGACTTGCTGTCTATGATCATGAATCTCGAGCCCCCAGGCGAAGGCCAACTTTCGGATACTTCTCCCGGACTGAGCGAATTCCATGAAGCCGCTGTCAAAATGGCTAAAGAAATGGATCTCCTGGGAATCCATGTTTCACGTGAAGGTCTTTGTCCTGAAGGCTCGTCATTGGGGGATTACGCTCAATTCTTCAAGACATCAGCATACAAGCTCGGGACAGCTGTTAAGGAGGTCGACGTCAGTCGTCAGCTGGAGTGCAAGACTTTAGTTCGGGATGTCGCAACAGAGATTCTGTCTGTGGTCCACCTTCTGGACCTAAGTTTTTCTGTAGAAGATGTCCTCAAGGACTTCGACGAGGAAGCTAAGTCTGTATATGAGAAGATGATAGCTCCTGTGGTCGACCAGCTGGTGCACCAATTCATGAGAACGGAAAAAGTCATCGACAAAGATCCCCATCTGTCGTGGGTTTGTCACGTCAGGTGTCATGGATGACTTCATAGGTGTGGGATTACGCGAGTCAAGCATCTCCGAGCTTGGGATCGCAGGAACAAAGATCAACACAGATTTACCCAGGTTCGGCCCCCTCAATGTGAGGTAAAAGACCTACTTCCTGCCTACCCTAGATTGGTATTGATATGATAATTGAGGTGTTACAATGGAGGCGATCCGATCTGGTACTCGCCGTATGAGCTAGGGTTTAAGGGCTTGACCTTCTCTAAGTCCTGCGAGTCCTCTTTATATACACAGAGGCTCGTCAGGTTACAAGAGTTCTACACGAAGCCTGATTATCTTTCTTGTCTTCCAAGGCAAGTTTGCACCGACCTTCTGGAGCTTTCCTTCATCGAGTCACGATGCGAGATTGGCCCATCTTTCACGTGGCCCAACAATGATAGCGCAACCTTAAGTCGCTGTTTGTTAAATTCGAATAAGTCGCGGGTTAATCATTCCCCCGACATTAGCCCCCAAGCGTGGCCTGAACTTCATAGGATTTCTTGATCTTGAATGTTTAGGCCGCGCTTTTCCTTATTTCGCAACTTATAATTGTGCTGGATTGGCCTTGACTCGCACCTGGAGGATCATCTGACTTCGTGAGCTTCTTTGTTAGAGTAGCCTGATAGCTTCAAAACTTGATGACGATCCATCTTCAAATTTTTGATGATAATATGATGTAGCCCCCAAGGATTGAGAGGATGTAACGTGATAATCGTCTCAATTCTTCTCAGAGTTTTGAAGGTCGTCACCTGTAACTTGATATCATGAATAAAACAGTTGTTAAGATACAAGTAATTGTAATTGGTGTTGCCGTACTATAAGCAGTACATCGACCTCTCGTTAGGCCATCTGAATCCTTAAGTGGGCACTCGCGCGACTCAGTATTTCCTAGGAACATGTGTGTTCAGGGTCGAGAGCGGCCATGATAGGCAATCAAGCTCGATTGACGCCACACCCCAGTACTTTGGCCACATAATGCGAGTAGCAATCCAACTTAAGGTAAATTTGATAATTGCCAGTAAGTTGGCTGTTTCAGGGTAACAAAGCCCCAAGAAACATAATGATATGGCCATGATAGGCTAAGCTATGATAAGCTTTGATTATGATGACACATAAGGTCGCGCCTTGGTGGCAACCGAGTGTTATACATAGGGTTGGATCGCGCGTAGGTGGCGATCCATGGTGATACATGGGGTCGGTCGCGCCTAGGTGGCGACCAGAATGATACAAAGTTTACGGCCGCGCCTAGGTGGCAGCCGGTTTCTGATACAAGGGTCGATCGCGCCTGGGTGGCGATCAGATGTTGCATAGGTCGCGCCTAGGTGGCGACCAAAGTTGAAGTTCTAGCCCTGAGTGGCTGTGATGATACTCAGCTATAAAGCTGGAAAGGATGATGCTTGGCTCTAATTAGCCTTTTCTTATGTATAGTACGGTCGCAGGTGTGCGACGTTCCAAGGGCGAGGTGCCTCGAGACGATCCTCGAAATCATGGCGTTCGCTGCTTTCTTCCCTTACATCCAGCAGATAGTACGACCCATTGTTTAGCTTCTTGCTGATGATGTAGGGTCCTTCCCATGGAGAGGACAGCTTATGCATTCCCTTGTGATCTTGTTTAAGTCGCAGTACTAGGTCGCCTTCTTGAAAGGTGCGGGTTTTGATGCGTCTGGCATGATAGCGTCGCAAGTCTTGTTGATATACTGCTGACCTTGATGCTGCCAAGTCTCTAACCTCGTCTAATGTCTTGCCGAGCTATCTCATTATCTGTCTCGATGTAAGCCGCAACTCTTGGTGAATCATGTATGATATCGCTGGGCATGACTGCTTCTGCTCCATAGACCATGAAATATGGTGTAAACCCTGTGGATCTGTTAGGGGTTGTTCTTAAGCTCCACAGTACTGCTGGCAATTCCTCCACCCAACATCCTGGAGATGCTTCGACCTTTTCAATAAGGCGCGGCTTAATTCCATGGAGAATTTCCTGGTTAGCTCGCTCAGCTTGTCCATTGCTCTGCGGGTGTGCTACTGACGTGAGGTCCAATCTTATCCCATTGTCTGCGCAAAATATCTGTGTAGCTCCTTCAGAGGTGTTGCTCCCGTTGTCTGTAATGATACTATGGGGGTACCCAAAGCGGAATATGACCTTCTTCAAGAACTTGACTGCTGTTTCAGCCTCGCAATCTCCCACAGGTTCTGCTTCTATCCACTTTGTGAATTTGTCCACCATGACCAGGAGGTGAGTTTTTCCATTTGAAGACCGTCTGAAGGCCCTACCATGTCAAAACCCCATACGGCAAAAGGCCATGTGATGGGTATTGTGCGAAGTGCTTGAGCTGGCATATGATCTTGCCTAGCGTATCTTTGACATCCGTCGCACACTCTGACAATTTGCTCTGCATCTGCTAATGCTGTTAACCAGAAGAATCCATGTCGGAACGCCTTTGCCACCAAAGATCTTGACGAAGCATGATGGCCACAATCGCCTGAATGAATTTCGTGCAAGATTTTTCGTCCCTCTTCTGGTGAGACACATCTTTGGAATGCTCCTGACACGCTGCGCTTGTATAATTCGTTGTTGATGATTGTATAGGCCTTTGATCGCGTATGATTTTGCGCGCCTCAATCTCATCGTCTGGCAGCACTCCGCGACTTAAATATGCCATGTATGGCTCTGTCCATCCTGGCTGTTCATGCAGGGCTGCGACTAAAGTTGAATCGTCCTCTGGCTCTGCAATGTCAATCTCTGCTGGAGGTTTGACTGATGGATTGTGCAGTTCATCCAGGAAAACATTGGGTGGGACTGACTGTCTATTGGATCCAAGTCGAGACAGGGCATCTGCAGCTTCGTTTTGTCTCCGATCAATATGTTCAACTTGGTATCCAGTGAAATGTCCAGCAATTCTGTCCACCTCTCTTCTGTATGCAGCCATATTCGCATCCTTGCTGTCCCACGTTCCAGAGACCTGCTGTGCCACCAAGTCTGAATCGCCAAAACAGCGTATGCGACTGATGTTCATCTCCTTTGCTATACGTAGACCATGAAGCAGTGCCTCGTACTCTGCCACGTTATTTGTGCAGTTGAAGTGTATCTGTAGCACATACCGCAGCTTGTCTCCCTTGGGGATGTTAGAACAACTCCAGCCCCCGAGCCTTGCAACTGTCTTGACCCATCAAAATGCATGGTCCAGTATTTGGTTTCTGCCATGCTAGGAGCGACTTGGATTTCTGTCCAATCGTTGATAAAATCTGCGAGGGCTTGCGACTTAATTGATGTGCGCGGCTCGTAACTGATGTGATGTGGTCCCAACTCGATCGCCCACTTAGCGACTCTTCCAGTAGCTTCTCGATTACGGATGATATCTGCTAACGGTGCTGAACTAACCACAGTTATTGGATGTTCTTGGAAGTAGTGCTTCAGCTTGCGACTCGCCATGAACACTCCAAACACCAACTTCTGCCACTGTGGGTAACGCTGTTTGGAAGCTGTGAGGACTTCGCTCACGTAATATACTGGTCTCTGGACAGGGTATTCCTTTCCGGTTCTTGTCTCTCCACAACCATGACAGCGCTCACAGCGCGGGAATTTGCCGCTATGTATAGTAGCATGGGCTCTTTATCCTTTGGAGCCGCCAGAACTGGAGCATTTGTCAATTGATGTTTCAAGGCTGTTAGAGCTTCGTCGGCCTCTGCATCCCAAACGAAGGTGTCTGATTTTTTCAACAGTCTGTACAAAGGTAGTGCTTTCTCTCCCAATCTTGATATAAAGCGACTCAAAGCTGCTACGCAACCGGTAAGTCGCTGCACATCTTTTATCTTTTCTGGTTTTGGAGATCCATCACGGCCTTTATCTTGTCAGGGTTGGCCTCAATGCCTCTTTCTGATACTATGAATCCCAATAGCTTTCCTGCTGGTACTCCAAAGACGCACTTTGTGGGGTTGAGCTTCATGTTGTATTTTCTGAGATTTGTGAATGTCTCTGCCAGGTCACTAATAAGATCCTGGCCAACTTGCGACTTAACCACAATATCATCCACGTAGGCGTGAACGTTGCGACCTATTTGCTCATGTAGACAATTCTGAATGCATCTTTGGTAAGTCGCACCTGCGTTCTTCAACCCAAAGGGCATGCTGACATAACAAAAAGCTCCAAAGGGTGTGATGAAGGACGTCTTTTCTTGGTCCTCCCTCTTCATCTTGATTTGATGGTAGCCTGAATAGGCATCCAAAAAGCATAACAGCTCGCACCCAGCAGTTGAATCAATCACTTGGTCGATTCGCGGCAAAGCAAATGGATCCTTTGGACAAGCTTTGTTAAGACTGGTGTAATCAACGCACATTCGCCACGTACCGTTCTTTTTCATAACCAAACTGGGTTTGCCACCCACTCCGGATGGTATACCTCCGTGATGAATCCTGCAGCCAGTAGCGAGCTATTTCCTCTCCTATTGCCTTTCTTCTATCATCGTGGAAACGCCGTAGTGGCTGCTTCACTGGTTTAGCCGCAGGGTTCACTTTGAGGCTATGTTCTGCTAATTCTCTTGGTACCCCTGGCATATCTGACGGTTTCCATGCGAAGATGTCCTTATTTTCCTGAGAAAGCGACGAGGCCTTCTCCTGCTCTTCTTCCATGTGTGCTCCAATGCTGGTTTGCTTGGATGAGTCGCCAGGAACAAGATTTATCTGCTTGGTGTCCTGGGCCGCTTTGAATTTCATTGGTGGCTCGGCAGATGGCGTGGTAACTACACTCATGTCGTTTGGGTCCACCTGCGACTTATAACCTTTTAGCTCTTCCGCGGCACAGGCAGATTCTGCGAAGGCCGCATCTCCTTTTCACATTCTATCGCTTTTTCTCTATCTCCGTACACTGTGATGACCCCTTTTGGTCCTGGTATCTTCAACTGTAGGTACACGTAGCATGGCCTGGCCATAAACTTAGCAAAGCCTTCTTCCAAACAAGGCGTGATATGGGCTTTGGAATTTTACCACTTCGAAGCATAGGAATTCGCTTCTAAAGTTCTCTTCTGTCCCAAAAGTTACCCCTAGGGTTATTTTCCCCGCTGGCTGTGCGGACCTTCCTGGGACAATGCCGTGAAACTGTTGACGTGGGCTGCAGGCTGGAATCCTTGAGTCCTAGACGCTGGAACGTATCGTAGTACAAGATATTAATGCTGCTTCCTCCATCCATAAGCACTTTGGTCAGCTTGTATCCTGCAACGTACGGTGCCACAACCAGCGCCAACTTGCCAGGTTCCCGTACTTGTGGCGGGTGATCGTCGCGACTCCAGTTACTGTGTGCTCGACCACCTTAACCAATTGGGTGTTGCTGGTATCACGGCGTTCACCTGCTGACTTCTGCGACTCAATTTCTCTTCCCTTTTGGAGGTGTCGATAACTATTGTGTGATACTGCCCCGTTTGCCTGGGGTTTCGTGCTGTGCTGCCCAAATTTGTGTTATGAGCCGCACCAGGGTTTCCTTCATGGGAATTCCCCTGTTGTGTGGCTTCTTCTTTCCACTTCTTGTAATAGTGCATTGTGCCTTGGTATGGTCCGCTGGCCGTCCATCACCTGTTGCATGAAGGTCGCATGGCCGATTAAAAACTTCTTGCATATTGATTGGACGGGAGCCGTATCCTCGACCCCTTCCTCGCTGGCCTCTGAATCCTCCACGCGTATTGGCGACGAGCCCTGAGTGACCATCTTCGTTTTTGCGTTTGTTTTGATTCGCGTTGTTGTGGCTTGTTTGCTGCTGCTGGGGCTTGTTGGAGTTTTTCTTTCCTTTGGCAGCAACCTCCTCTTCTTCTCCGTCTGACGCGTCTCTGGTTTTATCTGAGCCGGCATATTTGTTAGCCGCAGCCATCACCTCGCTGAGGCTCTTGACTTTATCCTTCATGCGACCCAGCTTATGAATCAGCGGCTCGAACTTGCAGTTTTTCTCCATTACCAGGACGGCTGAGCTTGGTGGTATATTATCTGAGGAGTGTATTATTTCTGCCACCCTTTTCATCCAATGGCGACTTGACTCGCCTTCCTTCTGGACACAACGCTCGAGATCTTCTATATTGCAGAGTCGCTTGCAAGTTCCTTGGAAGTTCTTAACGAAGGCATCCTTCAGTTCCTCCCAAGTATTTATAGAGTTGGGAGGCAAATTTTGCAGCCATATGTGCGCTGCACCTTCTAGCATCATGTTGAGGTACCTTGCACATATTTCCTCTGAGGCGTTCAAAATGCTCATCCCCATCTCGTAATTGTTCAGCCAGGTGGTTGGATCCATGCTGGCGTTATAGTTTGCCACCTTGCGTGGCCCTTTGAAATCTTCAGGAAAAGGTTCCGATCTGATCTTTCAGTAAAACATGCTGGGCCCTTGAGCCGCGAGGACAGGGTTGTGGGTGCCCTGGATTGTTATCTGCGGGCCGCGTTTGCATCACTGGCATATTCGCCTGCGCTTCTGCGACTTGCTCCTGCTGCCTCTGTGCGACTCCTGATATTCTCTGGTGGCCTGCTTTGGACGCTTCTTTCTGCTGCAATCCTGTGATTGGCTGGTACGAGGGGCAGCTGTGCTTCGGCTTCCGCCCTATTGGCTTGTTGCAGGACTGCCGTACTTAGCATCTGAATCGCGCGCCGCGCCTCAGCATTGACCGGGTCATCGCCTGTTGGTACCATCTGAGTCAAGATATTAGCCGCAGCATACATATTATCGACAGGGTTTGGTAATGGCCCTGCGGGGTGTGAAACCTCCTTGGTTGTTGCTGGGTCTCTTGATTTGTTGGTCCCTCCTTCCGCAACGTCTGGATTCCCGCTCCCGCGGCTGGAGTAGCGGGATTTCCACTGTTGGTTGAGTCGCGCGCAGTTGTGTTTGCGGTCAACCTGTCGTTGAGTCGCAGCCAGCGCGGCTACTCTTTGCCGCTCCTGTTGGATTCCTTGGTTTATCTGATCGAGCCTGCGGCGCTCTTCTTCCATCCTTCGAACCTCATACAGGAGCTCGGCCCTGGCGGCCTCAATTTCTGTTGCACGGAGGGCGGCGTTGTGGCTGACACAGGGACAAGAAGTGGGTTGCTTGGGGGTGCCGATGCCTCGGCTTCTCCAGCAGTTCCTGATGCACCTGCTCCTCCGGTCGTGTAAACCGCGACTTGCGCCGTCTCTCGATCTGGTGATAATGCGATTTCTGGTGGGTAACCCCAGCAACTTTCTTCAAAGGCAGGTACAATGGACCCAAACTCTTGCGAGTCCATGCTTTCCATGGATTCTTCCCCATCATCGGCGACTTCTTCTACTGAATCGCCTTCTTGGACCGAGCTAATGGACCTGCCACCGATGAAGCCAACGAAGACGTTGATGGATCCAAACGGGATGACGTGGCCGGTCTCCAAGTAATCTGCTTCCGGCCCCCAGCTTGAATCGTCATGAGGGGTGTGCCATTGACCGTGATGATACGGCCAACAACAAGATCTTCAGCTCCTTCATGGATCCTGCGCGGAACGTGACGCTCTTGACCGCAGGCCCCACGGTGGGCGCCAACTGTCGTGGGTTTGTCACGTCAGGTGTCATAGATGACTTCGTAGGTGTGGGATTACGCGAGTCAAGCATCTCCGAGCTTGGGATCGCAGGAACAAAGATCAACACAGATTTACCCAGGTTCGGCCCCCTCAATGTGAGGTAAAAGACCTACTTCCTGCCTACCCTAGATTGGTATTGATATGATAATCGAGGTGTTACAATGGAGGCGATCCGATCTGGTACTCGCCGTATGAGCTAGGGTTTAGGGCTTGACCTTCTCTAAGTCCTGCGAGTCCTCTTTATATACACAGAGGCTCGTCAGGTTACAAGAGTTCTACACGAAGCCTGATTATCTTTCTTGTCTTCCAAGGCAAGTTTGCACCGACCTTCTGGAGCTTTCCTTCATCGAGTCACGATGCGAGATTGGCCCATCTTTCACGTGGCCCAACAATGATAGCGCAACCTTAAGTCGCTGTTTGTTAAATTCGAATAAGTCGCGGGTTAATCATTCCCCCGACACCAGCCCTGAACACTTATCTGCCCTGCATGCAACTTACAATTACTGTACTCCAGATTGTCCATAGTTAACTGCTTGCTCCTTGCCTTTATTCAGTAATTCGGGTAATATGCAATTTCCTGTTAAGATATTAGATATACCTGTTTCACAAAGCACAAGCACTCCACGACATTGACCGATTAGCATTAGAATCAGTTAAACCAATGCACAGAGTAAAGCCTGATGCCAATGCCTAAAGTATGGGGGGACGGACCCGTTCCCATTTCCTCATTTGCGGAGGGACGAACCCTTCCTGCTTAACATACGTGGCGGAACGGATCCAGGCCCACCATCACAACTGTGCAGGGACGGACCCTTCCCACTTTCTCATCTGCGGAGGGACGGACCCTTCCCGCTTAACATACGTGCAATGTTTGTGGCGGAACGAATCCAGACCCACTATCACACCTGTGGAGGGACAGACCCTTCCCACTTCCTCAACTGCAGAGGGACGGACCCTTCCCGCTTAACATACGTGCAATGTTTGTGGCGGAACGAATCCAGACCCACTATCACACCTGTGGAGGGACGGACCCTTCCCACTTTCTCAACTGCGGAGGGACGGACCCTTCCCGCTTAACATATGTGGCGGAACGGATCTAGACCCACTATCACACCTGTGGAGGGACGGACCCTTCCCACTTTCTCAACTGCGGAGGGACGGACCCTTCCCGCTTAACATACGTGGCGAAACGGATCCAGACCCACCTCACATGCAAGGTTCACGGGAGCGGCCCGGATACATAAACTTTATTCCTTATCATCGCCGAGGGCCCTGTGGTGCACCACATTCTCTTTCCTAAAACACTTGAACAAACACGGTTACCGAAACTAAGGAACACGAAACGAGCTTCAACCTAGCTTACAGGACTCGACACTACTTAGAAAGACTTCTGAAATGAAAGGTAAACCAACCCAACTCAACCTGTCCCGACTGGTTCTGATTTGCTTTTATACCTTTCCGGGAATGATTCCCCGGTTTCGAGCTTCAGATACTCGTTTCCCTAGGAAGGTGATCTGCCCTTGGAGGGCTCACAGGGTAGGGGCGTTCTTCCTTCTCAATCCATTTGTCAACCAGCTGCCACAACTCTTCTTCAGTATCGACGGCGCGAGTGTTGAGCTTGATCTTCACCTTTTTGTTTCCGACGTTGGCGTGGAAGGAGGAGAGAACGGTCATGCTCCGGACATTGGGGATCCGGTCGGCAACCGACCGAAAGTGCTTGACGTATTCCCTCAGGCTCTCCCCGGGCCATTGAGCCAGGTAGAAGAGGTCACAATAGGTGCACGGTTGCTCGGTCCGCTGCGGAATGCATCCACGAACAGCTTCTTCATCTCGATCCACGATCCAACGGACCCTCGGGTGAGACCTTCCATCCATGACTTAGCGCGATCGTTCAGGGCTAGGGGGAAGTAGTTGGCCATCATCAGTTCATTGCCTCCGACGAGGCTGATAGCACGTGCAAACACCTTCAGGAAATCTTCTGGGTCGGAGTTCCCGTTGTAAGCTTTGGTTAATCCACGACAGAGCTGGCCTGTCCTCACTACTCTTCTCTGTTCAGGGATGGGGGCGAGGCAATCGACTTCTTCCTCAGAGTCTGTATCTTCTACTTCCACTGCATCCTGGTTCTCATTGTTCCCGGGAAGTGAAAAGATGCCCTCTCCAGCACCAGGCTTCTCACTCCCCGAGTTACTTCGGACCCATTCATGACAACATCCATCAGACGATCCAGGTGCTCAACCCAAACTCGAAAACTCTGAGAACCTTGCATATCTTCTGGGGGTGACTGTAGTAGCTTCCTGGCAGCCATCAAAGCTTCATGGGGTTGCTCCAATCCGGGCACATCGAAGTTTCCAAAGCTTCCCGGGCAGTTCCGGTACTTGTTGGCATCGGACGGTTCCCCACCTCCGGCTGATAGATTCGTCGCTGCCTGGCTGCCAGATGGAGGGAGCAGTGCCACAGTGTCCCCAAACTGAAACGGCTGCCCAGTTTTGATACTCTGGATGAGGCAGGATATGAAACTGTCCACTGGCTCTC
Source organism: Poa pratensis (assembly GCA_947311845.1). NCBI lineage: Eukaryota > Viridiplantae > Streptophyta > Magnoliopsida > Poales > Poaceae > Poa > Poa pratensis. The sequence continues at coordinate 49,275,265 of CAMZMU010000040.1, forward strand.
CGCCAAGCGGAAGTGGGTTTCCCGCGAACGGGTGTGCCATTTCAGCCTCCGGCTTGGGAACGGCCGGGCCTTGAGTTCCTCTGGGCTCTGGACCTCGAGGGTTATGCACGGGGCAACTCCAGTCCTCATCTTCAAACTCATCCAGGATGATTCTCTTAGCACGGGGAGATGGCAGGTCACGAACCGGCCCGGATCTTTTCTGCCTTTGAACTCGGCGAACTCGTTCTTCTTCACGCATGTTCTCCAGGATACGCCTCTCCCATGGGCTGGCTCACGGGCCAGGATCTGAGGTGCATCCACCTCCATGGCGTGCTGCCACGAAGCGAGGTCTTCTGAGGCGAGGGAGGTCGTGATTATCGACCGGGCGCCAGTCGGGAGAGACTGCGCGGCGGTCCCCGACACCCACTAGGGAATCTCCGAACGGAAGCGTCTTCCTGCACGTTGATGACGTGAAACACACGTTCGTTGGGAGACCCCAAGAGGAAGGTATGAAGCAGTGCAGCAACAAGTTTTCCCTCAGTAAGAAACCAAGGTTGTCAGATCCAGGACGAGTAGGAGCACTTCAGAAGGTTGTTGGTGGCGCCGTTGCTCGATCACCAACGTGGAACCTGCACACAACACAATCAAACTACTTTGCCCCAATGAAACAGGAAGGTTGTCAATCTTCCCGGCTTGTTGTAACAAAGGATTAAACGTATGGTGTGGAAAATAGTATTTAATTGCAGGAAGTAAAAGAGAACAATTGTTTGCAGTTGGTGGTTTTATTAGTGTAAAAGAATGGACCGGGGTCCACAGTTCACTAGTGGTGTCTCTCCATAAAGATAAATAACATGTTGGGTAAACAAATTACAGCTGGGCAATTGATAAAATAGTGAGCGCATGACAATGCATATAAATGATAAGATGACTACCATGATATTTAATTGGGCATTACGACAAGATACATAGACCGTTATCCAACCGCATCTATGACTAATAATCCACCGTCAGGTTAACATCCGTGTCCCCCGTTGGTATTAAGTTGCAAGCAACGGATCATCGCATTAAGTAATGTGCGTAATGTAAACAAATACATATGACCGTAGACATAGCATTGTTATGTTATCCCTAGTGGCAACAGCACATCCACAACCTTAGACGTTGCTGTCACTCGCCCAGATTACTGGAGGCATGAACCCACTATCTAGCATAAATACCCCCTCTTGGAGTTACAAGCATCTACTTGGCCAAAGCATCTACTAGTAACGGAGAGCATGCAAGATCATAAATAACATGTAACATAGATTAATATTCAACTTGATCATAGTATTCAATATTCATCGGATCCCAGCAAACACAACATGTAGCATTACAATAAGATGATCTTGATCATGTTAGGGAGCTCACAAGATCTAAACATGATAGCATAAAGTGGAGAGACAACCATCTAGCTACTGCTATGGACCCGTAGTCCAAGGATGAACTACTCACGCATCACTCCGGAGGCAGGCATGGCGATGTAGAGCCCTCCGGTGATGATTCCCCTCTCCGACAGGGTGCCGGGAAGAGCTTCAGAACCCTCCCGAGCTAGGGTTGACGACGGCGGCGCCTCTGGAACTTTCCGTGGAATATGACTCGGGTATTTAGGGTTTTCCAGACGGGAGGAATAAATAGGCGAAAGGGCGGCGTCGGAGGCCACCCGAGGGGCCCACACCACCCCCCGGCGCGGTAGGCAGGGTGGCCGCGCCCAGGCATGGTGTGGCGGCTCCCTGGCTCGTCTCCGTCTCTCCTTTGGACTCCGTGGACGTGTCGGTGAAATAGGACCTCCGTTGATTTTCGTCCAATTCCGAGAATATTTCCTTAACAGCTTTTCTGAAATACAAAAACAGCTGAAAACAAGAACTGGCACTGTGGCATCTTGTTAATAGGTTAGTCCCAGAAAATGTATAAAAATGATATGAAGTGTATGTAAAACATGTAACAATTGGTATAATATCAACATGGAACATCACAAATTATAGATACGTTTGAGACGTATCACACGTCGGCCTTCCCTCGACGCTCGAGTCAGACGACCCGCCTTCGGCTTCCTTGGATTTCATGCTTGCTCCCGGCCTTGGTAGCGTCAAGCTCTCCAGATCGCTTGCCCCCCTACCTGGCACGCCAGATGTCGTGTCCGAAGTCACGAACACCGGAGGTCGAGAGACCCCCTTTTAGAGATTCGGTGAGGGGCGCAGGGAGGATCTGGGCGAATGAGTGAGCGGTGCAGAAAGTAGAACACAGAAGCAGTTTACCCAGGTTCGGGCCGCTGGGAAGCGTAACACCCTACTCCTGCATGTCTGGATATACGGTGGTGATATGCGTATCCGGGCTACAGAGTTGTGTTCCCGGACAATCTCTCCATGATGAACTCTCTCGATCTGATCTGCGTAACTAGCTTGTGTTCTTCCGCCCCCCTTTCCCCATGACCTGGTCCTCCTTTTATATCAATGGGATACCACAATGGTGTGACTCTTCTACCCCTGGTTCATGAGCTTCCTCACCCAAACGATTGCCCTCATCTCTGCCTTTTCCCAGATCGTGCTAAACTAGGACGGTACTATCGCAACTTTACTTCACAGACCCGCACATGGTTTGTCTCCCTTGGTCATCCCGGATACATCTGCTTCATCTTCAGCCTGTGAAGGCGCGCTTGAATTTCGTTAGAACTCTGGTGTAGACGAGTCATCTTCATGCGGGCCACGCGAGGAGACTTCACGGGAACCCCTAGTTCCCGGGATGTGACACAACGGTACACGGAAGCACGCGAAAGACAGCCGCGAGCCAGTCGACAATCCATATCCAAAGACCGCGCGGCCGAGTCCACGCGTCACGGCAGGAAAAATCGAGCGCACGCAAAAAATCAAAGCCCAGTGCCAGAGCCCGCGAGCCCAGCCCGGAAGACGACTCCGCGTAGCGACGGTGGGCCCGCCAATCCAGCCAGCGGACGACTCCACGCGGGAACGCGCGTGTGGGGAGACGTGCACTGCGCAGACTTTTCCACGCGTGCTCCACACGAGGAAAAGTCCGCGCGCGGTCTCGGGAGGACTAGTGTCGCGCCCACAAAAATCGGGCGGAAGCCCAAAAATCGGACAAAAATCAAAAGCTACGACTCTTAGTATATAGAGTTATGAGAAGCAGCATCATCAGTACTAGCACCAGAAAATTGTTCTTTCAAGACAAGATTTAGCAAAACAGGTTTTATCTCGTAGAACTCAGCCTTAGAGGCTGGTGGAGCAATTGATGTGCATATATTGTTGTTTGTTCTTGTGAAGTCACACAACTTAGTGTTCTCTTCTGAACCCATTTAAGCAAAATAAAAACAAGATACTAAGAAAAATGATAAGAAACTACTTGCTGGATTTTTAAATTTTTTGTGTTTTTTATTTTTAAAGCAAACGAAAAGCAAAACAAGACTAACAAAAAATATACTAAGCAAGACAATAACAAAATAGAGTGTAAGGACGTACGAAACTCCCCTTGCTGAAGCTTCCATGTCCCCGGCAACGACGCCAGAAAAGAGCTTGACGGCATGGATCACACGTTCGCTGGGAACCCCAAGAGGAAGGTATGATGTAGCGTAGCAGCAATTGTCCCTTGATTACAAAACCATGGTTATCAGTCAAGTAGGACTTGGAGAAGGCTTCAAAAAGGTGTCAACGACGACTTTTAGATTATTGACGTGAACCTGCGCACAGCCACAAACAAACTACTTTGCCCCCAACGAAATATAGAGGTTGTCAATCTCTCCGACTTGCTGAACATAAAGGATTAAATGTATGTGTGTAAAATAATATGAAAGCAAATATGAACAGCGAGCAAATGACTAGGAAAAGCTATGAAAATAGTTGTAAGCAATATAGGAAAATAGTACCGGGTCCACAGTTCACTAGTGGTGTCTCTCTGAGAGATAAACATGTTGGGTAAACAAATTACAACTATAGGCAATTGACAAACATGGGCGCATAAAAATACTATCATGATACATAGTTCACTGTTTCATTTAATATGGGCATTATGTCAAAATACATAGACCGTTATCCAACTACATCTATGACTAAAAATCCACCCCGGGATAGCCATCCAGCATGTCACCCGAAAGTATTAAGTTGCAAGCAACATATAATTGCAATAAGCATGGTGTGTAATGTAAGCAATGGTTACAACATATAGCAATAAACACCGCTGTTTTATCCCTAATAGCAACAACACATCTCAAGCATTAATCGTTTCTGTCAACTCGAGCTCAGACAAGAGAGGCATGAACCCACTATCTAGCATAAATACTGTAGCGGACCTGCACTTAAAAATTGGCAAGTCCCTGTGTATAGTGCAAATCCCTGGATCGATTTGTTTGCACACACAGTTTAAGATGCATATCACAACATTGTATCAATTATTACACGCAGATCCAGTACTTAGGAAAATATTCGTTACAAATTGCATAGCATGTAGCTAGCTTTGAAAGAGTAAAGCAGCGGAAAACATTATTCTTCATGAGTCCCCATCATCTTCATGTGCCACAGGCGAACATGTTGGTTGAAGACTCGAAACTCTTAAGCGAAACTTCACTCGTCATCTGAACAACCTGCAACAGAAAAATGTTGCAGCAAGGTGGGTCAGAACCATATGAAATGGAACTGGCAAGTGACACTTTGTGGACTCGTAGTGGAAAACTCTAATAACCTATATGCATATTTAGGCTGGTGGAGTTTAAAGGCTATTTTGGATAAAGCCAACTTTTCCTATCTCTTTTGAAAACTATTTTCATCTAATCGAGACAAGTATGGCATGAAAACCATTGTCTCATCTACCCTTGTTCACCATTCAAAGTTTTACTTGAGAAGTTGGAATGTTGGGATCCTCCGTTGACGTCCTTGTTCAGCTGCTCAGAATTGTCCGTAACCGGGGACACGGCTAAGTACTTAGTTTTGACACTCTCGAGAGGTTGTGCACGTTCACCACTAGACTTAACCAACCCAAACTATCCCCCACACTCCATTAGTGATTTGGGGGAAAGGAGAAGATTAAGACGAGATCTTTCAGAAGCATTTTCCCACCCCATACCGGCTTGACCCGTTCCTCCTATAATCCTCTACCACCACCTGTCAAGCCGGGATGAGTCCACATAACTTAGTTGATAAAGACAGAGCCCATATGACTAATGGCTGCACTAGAAGCAATCTTCACTTGGAGTAACTTCAAATCCCTTTGATCCCTGGGTGGCCATCCACAAGTGCACATACTCAGGTTCACACCATGAAAATGGCCTGAGTAGCCACTCAACTTCGCCTCCGTCAACAAACCATTCCACCCAGGAGTTTCATTTACTTAGTAGAAATTAGCTTTTCATAAAAACAACTTTTGGCATTGCATCTCAATAATTCTACCAAGTTATAATAGGATTCTAGACCAACTAGTATAGGGTGCAACTCTAAACAGTTTTAGCATAGCAATACTAACAACACCTACACATGCTTAAGGAAAATACACTAATCATGCATAGACAAAATAGTAGGAATTTTATGAATGTGTCACTTGCCTTTTGAAAGTTGTCGTTGCTCACACAATCTCTTCAATGAATTAAGGACGTTGCACTCCATTAATCTATACATATTCACACAACACACAAATAAATTCACCATACAAATGCAACATTACATAACATGTATGCATGCATGGATGCAATTTTGTTCACACCAAAATATCACAAAAGTATTTTATAAACATTCTGTCTAAAGGTTAGTACAAAACAAGTTTAAAAAGTGAAAATTATTTTTAATAATTTAAACAATTTTGATGATTTGTAAAAGGTTAAACAATGCATTTGAATAACCAAAAATAAAATATAAGCTTCAAAATTTATGTTTATTATATTACTATACAGAGGGTCTCAAATGCTAACATTAGCAAAAAGAATCACCTCAAAATAAATTACAGAATTAAAACTATAGTTAAATTAATACTTTACATGATTCTGCAAATAACAAGTTAGTGCACGACTAAAATATAAGTTTTTATTAGACCAATGTATTCTACACGTTCATGCGAATCCATAGACTACAAAAACATCGAAAACGGAGTTACGGTTGATTTGATATGAATTTCTAAAGTTTGACTAAAATCTGTCCAAAGTCAAATCCGAAAATAAAAAGGTTTTGACACTTGGGAAATTTTGTATGGCCAAAATTATTTTGTTTGGGCATAACAGGGTGTTCTGATCTAATATATTGGAGATAATATACAAGTAAGGTTAGAGCACGTTTGACAGGCTCACCGAAAGGAACGAATATTGTCGGTGTCGAGGAGAACGACGTCAACGTGATGCGGGGTAGACGAAGTGGTCGATGTGGCTCGTCGTCTCGGTGTCCCTCGAGGCGCGGGGTGATGTCCAGGAGTTTCGCGTGAATACGCGGAGGAGATACGACAAGGTCTCAGGCTCAGGAGGTTACTAGCCTCGCCGGAAGAGGAGAAGAATGACGGCGATGTCGGTCACTGGTGAGATCGGTTGAGCTCGTTCTCCATGGTTGGGCTCCTGGGAAAATTTGAAAAAAATTAGGGAAACTGAAGGAGGACACATAGATCACGCAGGACATCATCATGGGGGCATGGCGAGGTCTCACCTCATCGGATCTTGTGCAAGGCGGCAACATTGCTCGGGCTTCGTGGCGGTGCGACCAACTACAAAGAAATGACGCACCACCATGTCCTGGAGGTAGGACTCGATGAGGAGAGTCTTCGTTTGCGAGGAATTTACGAGGTGGTCGTCGTGGATGACAAGATCTGACGATGAACTCGGATTGGGCTGATGTTGGCATGATTGGTACTGGTTGTAGAGGGCTCCTTTCTGCAAAATTTGTCAACCAAAACGAGGGAGGAGGAACAGGGGCACGAATTGACACACTCGGTTTTGTTTGGCATGATATGAGGAGGGAGATCGGGAAGTGAATGCCTACGGTGACATTCGGTTCACCTTGTCAATTTGGGTGATAAAGACCATTAATTTAGAAAATACTCTCTGAATGAAACACCCATGCTTGGTTCGGCCTGACGGGCCAAGATTCGGCCCAAAAGAAAATAGAAGAAAGAAAAAATATAGAAAGGAACATGGGCCGGTTGGCCCGGTTAGGTTAGTTCCCTTTTTTTTGTCTTCCTTATTCTTTTTCCTTTTCTGCTTTTCTCTATTTCTTTATATCTTTTGTTTTAAAAGTCCAAATCACTTCAAACTTGTTTCTAAGAATTTGTAAAAATAATATCTATCATTTAAAATATTCAACCACACTTTTCCAATACATTTCAAAAATACAAAATTAAAATATTGCATAATTGCTTAATTGACACTTATGTCAATTTTGAAAAAGGGTTTCAATAAAATCATTTATGGCTTAAAAAAATCAAATAAAATACCACAAATGTAAATATTGATAATTAGCTACTTTAAACTTATTTTTCAAATAAATATAAATGAATCATTTTTTTCTAAAATAGAACATGCTTTAAATAATTTAAAACACTTTATAAATATTGTTTCAGGTTTAGTAAACTCCTAATTTTAATATTCTCATATTTATCTTCAATTTTTGAGTAATTTATTTTATTCAAACAAAAGTTTTTAATTTTTAGTGATTTTTAAACATTCCAAAATTTTGGGATGTTACAAATACTCTCTCTCAAGATAGTAATTACTTCGGCCAAAGTATACACAAGCATCGAAAACATGCAAGATCATAAATAAAACATATCATAAAAAACTGAACCATAATGTCATAACTCCATAATTCATCGGATCCCAGCAAACACAACACAACATTACAAATAGATGATCTTGATCATGTTAGGCAGCTCACAAGATCTAAACAATGGAGTAGAAGGAGGAGAGATAACCATCTAGCTACTGCCATGAACCCGTAGTCCCGTGGTGGACTACTCACGCATCACTCTGGAGGCAGGCGTGGTGGTGTAGATACCTCCGGTGACGATCTCCCCCTCCCGCAGGGTGCCGGGAAGAGCTTCAGAACCCTCCCGATCTAGGGTTGGCGACGGCGGCGGCCTCAGATGTTTTCTGAAAAATATGATCGGGTACCGAGGGTTTTCGGCAGGAAGGCAGTTCATAGGCGAAAGGGCAACTCGAGAAGCTTACGGAGTCAGCCAGGTGGGGCCCAGGCACGGTCCACCCTTGACCGCGCCTGGGGGCGTCTGGGGCCTGTGGGGCCCCCTGCAGGCGTCCTCCTGGCTCCGTCTTTGTTTCTTTGTAAAAATAAATCATGTAAATTTGCATCTGATTCCGAGAAAGTTCCCCGACTAGATTTTCTGAAATAAAAAGACAGCAGAAAACATGAACTGACACTGGCATCTTGTTAATAGGTTAGTTCCATAAAATGTGCCAAAATGATATAAAAACATGTGGCAATGATATATAACAAGTATGGAACAACCAAAATTATAGATACGTTTGAAATGTATCATGGCGCCATCAAGAAGACAATGTCGATGCTTAGGAAATTGTTGCATCACATCGCATAATCCGCAGTGAGGACCGAACTACGTCACGAGGCCGAATCAGTTGGGTCCAACAACCTTCACGCAGCGCGCCAGCGCATCCTACAACCCAAGATTGATCATGTATTTCAAACGTTGAGAAGTATAGGAGAGAGCTGCACAGGGACACTTGGTTGTCCGAGTATCGCATGGCATGTCTCGTCGCAGGCAGGGGTGAAGATGTGGCCATCTGTGTGAGAAGATTGACCACACTTGGGCCTTTTCCATTGCATGTATATATAGACAAAATTACAATCGTAACCATAAATGGGAGATCACAACAAATAGGGAAACTCCACAATTTAGGGAACTAGGGGATATGTCATGGTACGTGACATATCTGTCTAACACTCCCCCGCAGTCACAACGGGAGGAGAGCGGACATTGAGACTGGACCGAAAATCCAGAAACAACGGTGATGGTAAACCTTCATCAAGATGTCGGCAAATTGGCGAGACGAGGGAACATGCAGCACACGGATCTGACCCATGGCGACACGATCGCGAACGAAGTGGAGATCGATCTAGATGTGTTTAGTGCGCTGATGCTGGACAGTGTTCGTGGACATGTAGACGGCGCTGACGTTGTCACAGAACACAACCGTGGCCGGGGAGATGGTCGATGAAGCTCGTGAAGGAGTTGACCAATCCAACTAGCCTTAGCAACGGCGTTAGCCACTGCACGGTATTCAGCCTCGGCGTTGGAATGGGATACCGTGTGTTGCCGCTTCGAAGACCATGAGACAAGATTGTCTCCAGGTAGACGCAGAAGCCCGACGTGGAGCGGCGAGTATCGGGGCAACCAGCCCAATCAGCGTCGGTGTAGGTGACCATGGAGTCCGGCGAGGTGGAGTGCAGCTGGAGTCCATGAGGAGTGTACCCTTGACGTAGCACAGGATGCGCTTGATGGCCGCCAAGTGCTGCTCGCGAGGGTCGTGCATGTGAAGACACACCTGCTGCACGGCATACGCGATGTCAGGGCGGGTGAAGTGAGGTACTGGAGAGCCCCGGCGAGGCTCCGGTACTCAGTAGGGTCGGCGACGGGAGCACCAGCGGTGGTGGCGAGCTTCGGTGAAGTGTCAACCGGAGTCGTCGCGGACTTGCAGGCAGTCATGCCGGCCTTGTCCAGAATCTCCGCGGCGTACTTGGCTTGCGAGAGGTGCATGCCGGAGGAGTCGCGTGTGACCGCGATGCCGAGGAAGTAGTGAAGGCTGCCCATGTCCGTCATGGCAACCTCGGAGCTGAGGGAGGCGGTGATCCTGTCGAGGAGGCACGGCGATGAGGCGGTGAGGACGATGTCGTCGACGTACAACAGAAGATAGGCCGAACCCTCTGCACACTTAAGAACAAACAATGACGTGTCGGAGCACGAGCACATGAAGCCGGTCGAGGTGATGAAGGTCGCAAAGCGCTGGTACCATGCGCGAGGGGCCTGCTTGAGACCATATAGCGAACGGTTCAGGCGACAGACGTGATCGGGGCGAGTGGAGTCGATGAAGCCGGTGGGTTGGCGACAGTAGACGACCTCGGCGAGCTTGCCATGGAGGAAGGCGTTCTTGACGTCGAGCTGGCGAGTCTCCCATTGAAGGGAGATGGCGATGGAGAGGATGACGCGGACCATGGCCGGTTTGACAACCGGGTTGAAGGTCTCTTCGAAGTCGACGCCGTGCTCCTGAGAGAAGCCACGAAGCACCCAGCGGGCTTTGTAGCGGTCAAGAGAGCCATCGGGCTTGAGCTTGTGGCGGAAGACCCAATTGCCGGAGACGATGTTGGCGTTCCGAGGAGGAGGCATGAGATCCCAAGTGTCGTTGCCAAGCAGCGCGCGGTACTCCGCGGTCATAGCATCGAGCCAGTTAGGATCCTTGAGAGCAGCCCGCGCGGATGTCGGAACCGGAGAGTACCTGTTGACAGAAGCATGCAAGTTAAGCCGCTCACGGGGTGGGACGCGGATGCCGGAGGTGCTACGCGTCCGATGCACTGGAGGAGGCGGCGGAGATGGGGAGGTGGCGGCGAGGGCGCTGGCGACGGGGAAGTGATGACCCACAAGTATAGGGGGTGTATCGTAGTACTTTCGATAAATAAGAGTGTCGAACCCAACGAGGAGCAGAAGGTGCTGACAAGGAGTTTCGGTAAAGGTTTCACTGTAAATGCTAGCAGACAAGTTTTTAGGGGTTTTTGATATAGCAGGTAAATAAAATGCGAGTAAGTAAAAGACAGTAATAATAATTGCAGCGAGTGGCCCAATCCTTTTTAGAGCAAAGGACAAGCCGGTTGGTTTACTTATGATGACAAAATGTTCTTGAGGACACACGGGATTCTAGTCAAGTGCTTTCGCTTCACATAGTTGATTAATCTTCATTGTTTTGATAAGTGTTGTGTGGGTGAACCTATGCTAATGCACCGCCCTTACTTGGACTAATACATACTTGTGATTATACCTCTTGCAAGCATCCGCAGTTACAAGAAAGTAATTAAGATAAATCTAACCACAGCCTTAAACTCTGAGATCCTACGCTCCCTTGTGCACCGGTATACTAACGGGGGTTTAGGTTTCTGTCACTCCGGCAACCCCACAATTAGCAACCAAATACACAATGCATCCTCTAGGCCCATAAAGGTGAAGTGTCATGTAGTCGACGTTCACACGACACCACTAGAAGAATAGCACCACAACTTAAATATCAAACCATTAAATATTACTCAACATAATTCCACTACTAACAGCGTGACTTCTCCCATGTCCTCAAGAACTAATCGAACTACTCACGAGACATCATATGGATCATGATCAGAGGTGATATAATGATGGATAACGATCTGAACATATACTTTAATTCACCGATAAAACTCAATAGCATCAACCACAAGGAGTAATTAACACCGGGAGAGTTTCCCCTATGAACTAAACAAAGTATAGCCCTAGATGTTACAGCGGAACGAGATGGTGCAGCGGTGATGGTGGTGATGGCGGTGGAGATGATGATGATGATGATCCCGATGAAGTCCAGCGCGATGACGATGAGGATGGCGATGATCTCCCCCTCCGGGAAGGAATTTCCCCGGCAGATTTCTCCCTGCCGGAGAGCTTTTTCTCTCTGTGTGTTTCCGCCTCGTGGAGGCGGCGGAATATTTTCTCGGACTCCCCGTGTCTTAGGGTTTCTGGGGGATGAAGTACGCGAAGGGGGAGCGCCTGAGGTGGGCCAGGGGCACCACACCTGGCCAGGGCGCGGCCAAGGTGGGCCCCGCGCCCAGGGGTGGTGTGGGCCCCTCCTGGCCCATCTCAGCCTCCCCTTTTGGCTTAGTCCATCTTCTGATAAAATAGGAACATCTGTCTTCTCGGAAATATTTTTAGTGCTCCAGAAATATAGTGCCTTGACGTGCTTTTTCCAGCTGAAATCTGACTCCGGCAGTTAATTATCCAATGATCATCAAACATGCAAAATAAGACAAAATAACATAAGTAACTCCTCTTAATATGAAATATATCATTGAATAACAGTAAATTATGCTATAAAATAGTGATGCAAAATGGACGTATCAACCCCCCCAAGCTTAGACCTCGCTTGTCCCCAAGCGAAAGCTGAGCTCAGTAAACTAGAACAAAAGTTTATGGAGTGAAGCGTCGATAATAAAGAATACGGACAAGAAGCATCAGTAATTACTAAACAACACACTCATTTTAAACAGCAACTACTCTTCATATAACCTAACTTGAACATGAGTAGTGAAACAACCACAATAAAAATACACGAAGGAAATTATAGATTAGTAATGGCACACTTCATTCTTGGTCATAGAACAATAAGCAATCAATACTTATCTTTCGAAAGGAGTCTTTATATTAGAGCTTATATTGCAGAACTTCCACACTCAATTATCACACCTTCTTTACAGTCATTGATAACTTGCAAAGCTATATTCTTAGAGGCAAAAGTCTTTGTGCTAAGACAAGGAAGGATAAAGACATGATTGACAATATTAATGATATATATGGTTGAATCACAACAACTCAAATGCTTGCTCAAGGAAGAAGGAAATAGGTGTACTGACTCAACATGAAAAGTAAAAGAAAGGCCCTTCGCAGAGGGAAGCAGGGATTAAGTCATGTGCTAGAGCTTTTAAGTTTTTGAAATCATATAGAGAGCAAAAATTAAGTTTTGAGAGGTGTTTGTTAATTGTCAACGAATGGTAGCGGGTGAAAACAGTATTCTCCCTGTCAAACAGACTTTTAAGAGCGGCTCCCATGAAGGACGTTATTTCTACCAGCAAGGCAGATCATCCCTCTTTCTCTTTGGTTTACACACGCAGATATTTCACTGTTTGTCATGCTTACTGATAATCAGGGCAAAAGTGTGAAGAGAATTAAGGTTAAAGTTGTAATTAATTGGGACTGGGCATCCCGTTGCCAGCTCTTTTTGCAAGTTATTGGATAAGCGGATGTATATGCCACTAGTCCAGGTGTAAAGTCTGTTTGACAAGTAGAATAAAGGATAACCACACTACTTCCTCATGAGCTAGTAAACATTGACACAAAAGGGAATAATAACATTTTGAATAATTTAAAGGTAGCACATGAAAAATTTACTTGGAGTGGCAAAGAAATACCACATATAGGTAGTTATGGTGGACACAAATGGCATGGGTTTGGCTCAAGGATTTGGATGCACGAGAAGCATTCCCTCTCAGTACGGTGGTTAAGGCTAGCAAGGTCATGTGCAAGCATAAAAGTTGGGGGATACACACAAATATAATGTAATAGAAGCAACCATGCTATCTTCCCTGTAAGCACAAATGTTTTAACTCAAAGAATACTAATCTTATTGGCTAGCAAGAAAGAAAGATAAAGGGATAATATTTTTGCATGTAATTCCCTCCTTCTACTTAAGTTTTCATGGTATTGTTGCTAATGACCAATACTAAGTTTGCCACAACTAATATAATTTACTTAATGTACCCAAAAGTGGCGTCAATACTAATGGCAAGATCAGCACATAAAGAAGATTGCAGGCTAAAATAAAATGTACCGAAAGTAAAGGTGGAACTTCTCATTAATATTCTGAACAAAGACACACTCAAACCAACGGATACATGGATAACTAAAGGATTGACACTCCACATCGCAAACCATCTTATAAGATAACTTCTCTACTCATGATATGACCACGAAATTATAAAAACGAAAGGATAAAGATGATACTGGGCACTCCCCCAAGCTTGGAACAAGCCAAGGGAGTGCCATTACCCCTTGACGATTTAGGCTTGATCTCTTGGTGGTGACGGTGGTACCACGGCAATCGGGGTTAGGAAACGTTCGAGCATCCGGCGGAGCCTGTTATTCTCATCTTGAAGTATTTCCACCTCAGCTCTCAGGATACGAAATTGGTCACAAAACTCGTTCGTGGTTCGGAGAGCTTCAGCAGCTGCAGGGGAAAACCGCAAATCTGGAATTGGTGGGGTGACTCCCTGCACATTATGAGAAAAAGCACGTTGAGGATTAATTGATCCCACAAAGGTGGAGTTGCTCGGCCTTGATTCTCCTTGTTGGCGAGGCTGGCCAGCTTGCACCTCCTCTCTGATGCTTCGATCCATGTCAGCTCTCCTAGCAGCAATCTCCTCCTCCGTCGCCCAACCGACGAAGGTTCCCTCTTCCACATCGCGTTCGAGTTCACGTCGGCGCCTTGCTGCATACTTCTCACCGTACACTCCTCGCGACGCCATGTAGGGACTTGAAATTCCTGTCAGAACAGCTTGAAAACGAAACACGGCGAAAACACGATATACGGACCTCGGAGATCCGGGTGATATATAGCAAAAAGTTTTACACAAAAGGAAGGTACAGGACGAAACGGGGTCGGAGACGGGCTCCGAGGTGCCCACACGCACCCACGGCGCGGCCAGGGTGGGGCCCGCGCCCAGGGGTGGTGTGGTGCCCTCGGGCACCGTTTCCTACCCTTTTCCGACTCATAATTTTCCATATTATGTAAAAACAACAAATATTTAGTTGAAAGTAAATCGCGAACTTTTTCTTACCGAAACTGTTACCTATTCCAAATCAGCTTTTGCAGTTGTCTGAATTTGACTTTTTATAAAATCCTCTGGAGTTACCACTTTGATAAATCAACATCTTCATTATAAGAATCTCCAGAAATGTAATGCTTGAGTCTTTGACCATTAACCACTTGTGGTCTGTCCCCATCTAGTGAATTGATTTTAATCGCACCTGAGCGATAGACCTCCTCAATGATATAAGGTCCTTCCCATTTTGAAAGTAATTTTCCTGCAAAAAATCTGAGACGAGACCTATACAATAAAACTTTTTCACCTACGTTAAATTCTCTCTTAAGAATTCTTCTATCATGCCATTGCTTAACTTTCTCTTTAAAGAGCCTAGCATTTTCATAAGCTGCATTTCTCCATTCATCTAAAGAATTCAAATTAAGCAATCTCTTTTTACCGGCAAGTTTAAAATCTCTATTAAGTTCTTTCACCGCCCAATAGGCTTTATGTTCTAATTCTAGAGGCAAATGACAAGCTTTTCCATAAACCATTTTGTAAGGAGACATTCCCATAGGATTTTTATAAGCAGTTCTATAAGCCCACAAAGCATCGTTAAGCTTTTTAGACCAATTTTTTCTAGATTTATTAACAGTCTTTTGCAAAATAGACTTAATCTCTCTATTTGACAATTCTACTTGACCACTTGTTTGGGATGATATGGTGAAGCAATTCTATGATTAACATCATACTTAGCTAGAGTTTTTCTAAAAGCACCATGAATAAAATGAGAACCCCATCAGTCATGAGATATCTAGGCACACCAAACCTAGGAAGATAATATCTTTAAGCATTTTTAATGATGTCTCACCATCAGCACTAGAAGTTGGTATAGCTTCTACCCATTTAGTAACATAATCAACAGCAACAAGTATATGAGTATAACCATTTGAGGAAGGAAAAGGACCCATAAAGTCAAATCCCCAACAGTCGAAAGGTTCAATAACAAGAGAATAATTCATAGGCATTTCATTACGTCTACTAATGTTACCTACTCTTTGACATTCATCACATGATAAAACAAATTTTCTAGCATCTCTAAAAAGGGTAGGCCAATAAAAACCTGATTGTAGAACCTTTTGCGCAGTTCTATCTCCAGCGTGATGTCCTCCATAAGCACTTCCATGGCATTTGCTCAATATTTCTTTCTGTTCATACTCAGGAACACATCTTCGCATAATGCCATCTACTCCTTCTTTATACAAATGTGGGTCATCCCAAAAATAATGCCTCAAATCATAAAAGAACTTTCTTCTTTGCTGAGCTGTAAAGGTCGGAGGCAAATACTTGGCAACAATAAAATTAGCATAATCAGCATACCAAGGACTTTCGCGTGAGCTTACCTTTATCGCAGCCAATTGTTCATTTGGAAAACTATCATTAACAGGTATAGGATCATCTGAAATGTTTTCTAATCTAGACAAATTATCAGCAACAGGATTTTCAGCACCTTTCCTATCTACATATGTAAATCAAATTCTTGCAGTAAAGTACCCATCTTATGAGCCTAGGCTTAGCATCTTTCTTTTCCATAAGGTATCTAATAGCAGCATGATCAGTGTGAATAGTAACTTTTGAATCAACAATATAAGGTCTAAATTTATCACAAGCAAAAACAACTGCTAAAAATTCCTTTTCAGTAGTAGCATAATTCTTTTGAGCGGCATCAAGTGTTTTACTAGCATAATGAATAACATTTAACTTCTTGTCTACCCGCTGTCCAAGAACAGCTCCTACAGCAAAATCACTAGCATCACACATTATTTCAAAAGGTAAAGTCCAATCAGGAGGTTGAACAACAGGAGCTGTGATTAAAGCTTTTTTAGAGTTTCAAAAGCTTCCTTGCAATCATCATCAAAAACAAAAGGTACATCTTTTTGAAGAAGATTAGTGAGGGGTTTTGAAATTTTAGAGAAATCTTTAATAAACCTCCTATAAAAACCGGCATGACCAGAATACTACGGATACCTTTCACATCCCTTGGACAGGGCATTTTCTCGATTGCTTCAACTTTAGCTCTGTCCACTTCAATACCTCTTTCAGAAATTTTGTGCCCTAGGACAATTCCTTCATTAACCATGAAATGACATTTCTCCCAATTAAGAACAAGATTTGTCTCCTCACATCTCTGCAAAACTTTATCAAGATTGTGCAAGCAATTATCAAAGGAAGTTCCGTAGACGGAAAAATCGTCCATGAATACTTCCACAATTTCTTCACAAAAACCATGAAAAATAGCAGACATGCATCTTTGGAACGTAGCAGGAGCATTACACAAACCAAAAGGCATACGTCTATAAGCATAAGTTCCATAAGGACAAGTAAAAGTAGTTTTCTCTTGATCTTGTGCTTTAACAGCAATTTGTGAGAATCCAGAATAACCATCAAGGAAACAAAAATGGTTTTCTTAGACAACCTTTCTAACATTTGATCAATAAAAGGCAAAGGATAATGATCTTTCTTAGTTACTTTATTGACCTTTCTAAAATCAATGCACATCCTATACCCAACTACTACTCTTTGAGGAATAAGTTCATCATTTTCATTTGGTACAACAGTAACTCCTCCTTTCTTAGGGACACAATGCACAGGACTTACCCATCTACTATCAGCAATAGGATAAATTATACCAGCATCAAGAAGTTTTAATACCTCATTTCTTACCACTTCTTTCATCTTAGGGATCAAGCGACGCTGATGCTCAACAACAGGTTTTGCATCGGGTTCAATGTTGATGGCATGTTGACATATAGTAGGAGAAATCCCCTTTAAATCATCCAAAGTGTATCCCATAGCTCCTCGATGTTTCTTTAGTACTTCTAATAACCTTGCTTCTTCATTACCTGAAAGTTTAGAACTAATAATAACAGGATATACTTTCCTTTCATCAAGATAAACATACTTAAGATTATCAGGTAACGGTTTTAAATCGAAGACAGGATCTTCCTTAGGAGGCGCTGAGGTACCCAAATCTTCCACAGGCAAATTATGCTTAAGTATTGGTGGTTGACGAAGAAAGGCATTGTCAATCTCATTCCTCTCCTCCATAAATACTTCACTTTCGTGTTCCTCCATGAATTGCTGCAAGGCATTGTTAGGAGCAACAGCAATAGAAGCAAGTTGTTCATTTTGATTCTCATTAGGTAATTCAGTTTCATAAAGTTGTTTACCAAACTTAGAGAAATTAAACTCATAAGATTCTCCATTAAATTTAGTGTAAATTTTCTCTTTCTTACAATCTATAATGCACCACATGTATTCAAGAAAGGCCTACCAAAAATAATGGGACAAGCTTTACTAGCAACAGAACCAAGTACTAGAAAATCAGCAGGGTATTTAGTCTTACCACATAAAACTTCAACATCTCTCACAATACCAATTGGGAGATAGTTTCTCTATTAGCAAGCTGAATAACCACATCAATCTCCTCAAGTTCGCAAGGACCAATTTCATGCATAATTTCTTTATAAAGATCAAAAGGAATAGCACTAGAACTTGCACCAATATCACATAAACCATAATAGCAATGTTCTCCTATTTTGACTGAAAGCACAGGAACACTTGTTTTCCTAGCTCTACTGGGATGTGAAACAATATTAGAGGCATCTTCACAAAAGATAATATGTCCTCCTTCTACATTTTCAGTTACCAAATCCTTTACTATTGCTATTGTGGGTTCAACCGCTATTTGTTCAGCAGGTTCTAAAGCTTTCTTTGCACTTTTATTAACCACACTAGCTATGATAGAATGTTCCCTAATTTTAACAGGAAAAGGTGGTTTCTCAATATAAGGTTCTGGCAAGATACGATCAACTGTATGAACTTCAATGTTTTTAATATTGGCAGAATTAGTATTATCTTTGTAAGGCAAATGATACTTATTGCAACTTTCTTTAGGAACATCAAGATAAGAGGCAAAAGCCTTGTAACAGTTTGCAATAACTTGAGAATCAAGACCATACATATCATAGAGATTACGAAAATTATCAGTATTCATAAAAGTTTTAATGCATTCGTAATCATACTTTATACCTGATTCTCTACCTTTGTCGTTCTCCCATCCTTCAGTATTTTCCTCAATCCGATCAAGAAGGTCCCATTTAACTTCCTCTTTATTACGCGTAAATGATCCAGCACAAGAGGTATCCAATAGAGTTTTATCTTGAAGAGAAAGCCTTGCATAGAAGTTATCAATAACAACATTACCAGGAAGCTCATGAATGGGGCATTTGAGCATTAATGATTTCAATCTCCCCCACGCTTGGGCAATACTTTCTCCATCATGAGGCCAAAAATTATATATATGATTCCGATCTTGATGAATTTCACTAGGAGGATAAAATTTAGAATAAAAGAGAGGCACAATCTCCTCCCAGCCAATAGAACGCCCATTTTCAGCATCCTATACCATTTTGCAGCTTTACCAGTCAACGATATAGAAAACAATTTCTTCTTGACCTCTTCCATTGAAATACCTGCACACTTGAACAACTCGCATAATTCATGAATAAATAGCAAATGATCCCCAGGAGGGACAGTTCCATCTCCTGCATAGCGGTTATTCGTAACTCGTTCAACAATTTTCATAGGTATTTTAAATGGAATTACTTGATCAGGTGGTTCCTCTTCTACTACCTAGCAGTGGTAGTAGTATTTCCAAACAGGGATTCAAATGGAGATCTCTCCATGATAAAATAAAGTAGCAAGCAGAAATAAAAATAGCACCTACAGTAAAAGTTTCCCTTACCAATTCCACTACCAATAGCGCTTCACTCCCCGGCAACGGCGCCAGAAAATAGTCTTGATGACCCACAAGTATAGGGGGTGTATCGTAGTACTTTCGATAAATAAGAGTGTCGAACCCAACGAGGAGCAGAAGGTGCTGACAAGGAGTTTCGGTAAAGGTTTCACTGTAAATGCTAGCAGACAAGTTTTTAGGGGTTTTTGATATAGCAGGTAAATAAAATGCGAGTAAGTAAAAGACAGTAATAATAATTGCAGCGAGTGGCCCAATCCTTTTTAGAGCAAAGGACAAGCCGGTTGGTTTACTTATGATGACAAAATGTTCTTGAGGACACACGGGATTCTAGTCAAGTGCTTTCGCTTCACATAGTTGATTAATCTTCATTGTTTTGATAAGTGTTGTGTGGGTGAACCTATGCTAATGCACCGCCCTTACTTGGACTAATACATACTTGTGATTATACCTCTTGCAAGCATCCGCAGTTACAAGAAAGTAATTAAGATAAATCTAACCACAGCCTTAAACTCTGAGATCCTACGCTCCCTTGTGCACCGGTATACTAACGGGGGTTTAGGTTTCTGTCACTCCGGCAACCCCACAATTAGCAACCAAATACACAATGCATTCCTCTAGGCCCATAAAGGTGAAGTGTCATGTAGTCGACGTTCACACGACACCACTAGAAGAATAGCACCACAACTTAAATATCAAACCATTAAATATTACTCAACATAATTCCACTACTAACAGCGTGACTTCTCCCATGTCCTCAAGAACTAAACGAACTACTCACGAGACATCATATGGATCATGATCAGAGGTGATATAATGATGGATAACGATCTGAACATATACTTTAATTCACCGATAAAACTCAATAGCATCAACCACAAGGAGTAATTAACACCGGGAGAGTTTCCCCTATGAACTAAACAAAGTATAGCCCTAGATGTTACAGCGGAACGAGATGGTGCAGCGGTGATGGTGGTGATGGCGGTGGAGATGATGATGATGATGATCCCGATGAAGTCCAGCGCGATGACGATGAGGATGGCGATGATCTCCCCCTCCGGGAGGAATTTCCCCGGCAGATTTCTCCCTGCCGGAGAGCTTTTTCTCTCTCTGTGTTTCCGCCTCGTGGAGGCGGCGGAATATTTTCTCTCGGACTCCCCGTGTCTTAGGGTTTCTGGGGGATGAAGTACGCGAAGGGGGAGCGCCTGAGGTGGGCCAGGGGCACCACACCTGGCTAGGGCGCGGCCAAGGTGGGCCCCGCGCCCAGGGGTGGTGTGGGCCCCTCCTGGCCCATCTCAGCCTCCCCTTTTGGCTTAGTCCATCTTCTGATAAAATAGGAACATCTGTCTTCTCGGAAATATTTTTAGTGCTCCAGAAATATAGTGCCTTGACGTGCTTTTTCCAGCTGAAATCTGACTCCGGCAGTTAATTATCCAATGATCATCAAACATGCAAAATAAGACAAAATAACATAAGTAACTCCTCTTAATATGAAATATATCATTGAATAACAGTAAATTATGCTATAAAATAGTGATGCAAAATGGACGTATCAGGAAGGCGCGCGTGGCGAGGGTGGAGGGGTGGGGGCGCGCGGGGGAGGCGCAGCCGGCGGGATGCCAAGAGGAGAAACATCATCGTCGAGGAAGTCATAGGAGGCAGTTGAAGGTTGATGTGGCGAGGCAAAGGGAAGGTGGACTCATCGAAAACGACATGGCGAGAGATGATAATACGGTGGGTGGTGAGATCCATGCAGCGGTAACCCTTGTGGTGAGGGGAGTAGCCAAGAAACATGCACCCGCTAGACCGTGGCGCGAGCTTATGGGGCATGGTGGCGGCGGTGTTGGGATAGCAAAGGCAACCGAAAACACGGAGAGACGAGTAGTCTGGGTGAGTATGATGAAGAGCGAAATAGGGAGAAGGTGCACAGATGGTTTTTGTGGCTAGGCGATTAAGTACGTGAGTGGCGCGATGGAGGGCTTCTACCCAAAAGCACCACGGTAAACTAGCCTGAAATAAGAGAGAACGCACAATGTCGTTGACAGTGCGGATAACAAGCTCGGCTTTACCGTTATGCTGGCACTAGTAGGAAAAACCAATTCTATGGATCCTTATTCTGTGGCGCACCATTTAGCCGTGCGCCACAAAATAAGATTCTGTGGCGCACCCTAGCTGGTGCGCCACAGAATAAGCCTATTCTGTGGCGCATCTATGCCTGGTGCGCCACAGAATAACCTTATTCTGTGGCGCACGGGTAGCGGTGCGCCACAAAATATGTGCGGGCCCCACACCCAGGCACGGGTCAGCCAGTTTTGGCCCTATTCTGTGGCGCACATGTCAGATGCGCCACAGAATAGGCTTATTCTGTGGCGCACCCACGGCCATGCGCCAGAGAATAGGCTTATTCTGTGGCGCATCAGCACTGGTGCGCCACAGAAAAGGGATATTCTGTGGCGCACAAGATTCACATGCGCCACAAAAATGTACAGATATTTTCAGATCTGATCGATCCAGTTTCTCTCTCCTCTCCTTGGTCAAACCACTCTGCCTTATCTCCACAAATACGCTGCCTTATTTATTTTTTTGAATTTAATACGCTGCCTTATCTCCTCCCCCACAGCAGCACACACGCAGCCCCAATTTTCTTATCTTCTTCTCTCCGCTCTCGCCCATGCCTCTAGTCCAATCCCGTCGCCACCGGCCAGCAGGCCCGGCGGCCGTGCGCTCG
This sequence comes from Poa pratensis, assembly GCA_947311845.1. Lineage (NCBI taxonomy): Eukaryota > Viridiplantae > Streptophyta > Magnoliopsida > Poales > Poaceae > Poa > Poa pratensis. The sequence goes on from CAMZMU010000040.1 coordinate 49,297,358, forward strand.
CCACCGCGCCCTGCAGCTCCTCCGCGGCCATCAAGACGTCGAGGGCCAGGCCGCCACGGGCCGCCGGTGGCGGAGGCGAAGAAGGGCTTCGTGCGCCGGATGTTCACCTTCCTCCTCGCCGTCAACGTCTTCGTCGACGGTCAGCACCTCCCTCCCCTTCCCCCTTCCCCCTTCCCTGCTCCCTCAAATTCCGAAACTTCCAGATCATGGCGGCCTCTTTTGCTAGTTTTGTTCGTTCGTTCATTCATGGGCAAATTAGTGATTCACGATTTCTCGCATCCTTTGCAATTTGGTGCAGCCTACGTGGTCGTGAGGACCTACTACAAGGACAAAGCCGGCTCTACAGGTGGATGCTGGACGAGAGGCGCAAGGTGAAGCCGCGCGACACGGCGGAGAGGAGGAGGCTCGACGACGACATTGCGCTGCTCAAGGAGATCATCCGCGCCAACTCTCTCCCAAGGCTATGAAAGCCAAGCTGGCTCTAGTTTTTCTTCCTGATTGGATTAGCTAGCTGTGTCATTGTGTGTGTGCGTGTCTGATGTCTAGAGTTCAATCCTGGTTGTTTCAGTGGATGTAAACCTGGTGTTGGTTAATGTTGGTCTTGTGATTTTATTCAAGGCAATGAGTTCTTGGCCTGATTTCCGCGTGCTGCTCGACAAGTCGGTCAACGCGGTGGCCGTCTCTTTTTTTTTTTAAACCTGAAAACGATATTCTGTGGCGCACCGGCTGGTGCGCCACAGAATAGCCACTATTCTGTGGCGCACCAGTGGTGCGCCACAGAATAGCTTATTTTGTGGCGACTATTCTGTGGCGCACCACCCATGCGCCACAGAATAGGTTTTTGGTGCGCCACAGAATAGGTTTTCTGTACTAGTGTGGGAGGTATATGGACACGAGAAGCGGATGTGAATACCGTGCGCGGCAGCAAGGGAGTGGAGTTTGGCGTTATCGAACTCACGACCATTATCCATCTGTATAGATGCGAGAGGTAAGTTAAACTGAGTATGGGCGAAAGCACAAAAGGAAGCTAACGTGGCATAAGTGTCAGATTTCTGCCGTAAAGGAACAGTCCATAGAAAATGAGTGAAATCATCAAGAATGACAAAGAAATATTTATGACCAGAATTACTTAATATGGGAGATGTCCAAAGATCACAATGAATTAACTCAAAAGGGCGAGTAGTCCTAGTTGTAGAGGAAGAAAAAGGCAAACGTACATGGCGTCCAATTTGACATGCATGACAAAGAGTGCTATGGTTTTTATTACACAGTAAAGAAATATGCTGCGAAAGACGACAATAAGCGTCATGACCGGGGTGACCAAGGCGACGGTGCCAAACATCATGGGGGTGGTGGTTGTGGTGAGAGCACGAGGCGCTGGACGCTGAAAGAAATAAAGCTCCCCCGTACTGTTGCACCGAAGAAGCTCACGCCAGGTAATGAGGTCCTTCACAGAAAAACCAAAAGGGTCAAAATTGACGGAACAATTATTATCGGTAGTGAACTGACGGACAGAAACAAGGTTTTTAATGATTCTAGGTGTAACTAAGACATCTCGGAGATGAAGTGGACGATTAGACAAAAAAGATGGAAGAGAGACATGACCAGCAGTGGAGACAAGAACGGAGGAGTCGTCTCCAACGGTGACATGACGATACATAGGATGGGGAGAGAGAGGAAAGGATACCGGCGTCGTTGGAGAGGTGAGCAGTGGCGCCGGTGTCCATGACCCACTCCGGGGTGGGTTGTTGCAGTGTCATGTTGGTGAAGTGCTGAGCCAGGGCGGAGGATCCCACGTTTGCGCCGAGGTCGGGGCGCGATGTAGGAGGCAGGGCCTGGGGCGCCGTACGGAGTGTCGTAGGAGGGGGCGCCGTAGCCAGCGCCGTAGGAGGAGGCGCCGTAGCCAGCACCGTAGGAGGTGCCGTACGCGCCAGTGCCGGAGGAAGCGGCATGGCCGGCGTGGGGAGACGCCATGTAGGCATGGGGACGGTGCCCGGGCGAGGCCCGAGGAGGCTGTGGACGGGGGTGACTTGCTGCATGGGCCACATCTGGATGGTGCCGGTCCACGGATTGAAGGGGTGGGCATGGGAGGGCGCCACCGGAGCCACCGGCGGGCTTGTAGCCCTTGTTCTTCCCCTTATTCCTGCCATAGCCGCCATGGTGCGGGTTGCCGTAGCCGGTGATGTGCGGGTTGGGGTTCGCTGGGGCGCGCCACGGCTGCCCACCGCCCGTGCTAGGAGGAGGCGGACCGCCACCCGCGCTGGAGGCGGGGCGGCGCCCTTGGCGACGAAGGCCGAGGCGGGGGTGTTGGTGGAGCGGCACAGCACCTTCATCTCCTGCAGGAGCAACATGTTGTGGAAGTTGAGGAAGGTGGGGAAGGGCGTGAGGAGGGGGCGATGTCGGCGACGTTGTCGAAGCGCTCATGGAATCCCTTGATGACGTTCCTGACGAGGTCCGAGTCGGAGACCGGGGCGCCAACCTCGGCTAGGGCATCGGCCGCCGCCTTTTGGAGCTGGAGGTACTCGCCACCGAGCGATCCTCTTGCTTGACGTTGTGGAATTCCTCGGCGAGGTAGACCTCGCGGGTCTTCTTATTGTCGTTCAAGAGGCCATGGATGGCCGTCCAGACCGTGTACGCTGTGGCGGCAGTGTCGTTAGGCGAGACGGAGGTGGGCATCACAAGGTCGACGAGGTCCATGGCGATGGAACCATAGAGCCAACGGAGGACCGTGGCATCAAGCCGCAACCATGTGGCGTCGGTCGGCGCCGTAGCGGTGGTGAGGTGATCCTCGAGGGCGTAGGTGGTGACGGCGATGTTGAAGAAGGTGCGCCACTTGGGGAAGACGTTGGTCTTGAAGTCGAGGATGACCGGGACGAGGGAGCGGATGATCTGGATGGCGGTGGCTTGCGCCCCGAGTGGGCGTTTGGGTGGGGCGCAGCAGACTCGGGAGGCGCCATGGAGGCAGAGGAGGAGTGGCGGCGCCGAGGCGGAGCCAGGAGGCGGCGGCCGGCTAGGGTTGGAGGAGGGTGAGGGCCGCGGCGGCTAGGGTTAGGATGCGGAAGCGGTAGAGGATTTTTAGGCTGATACCATGTGAGAAGATTGACCACACTTGGGCCTTTCCATTGCATGTATATATAGACAAAATTACAATCGTAACCATAAATGGGAGATCACAACAAATAGGGAAACTCCACAATTTAGGGAACTAGGGATATGTCACTGTACATGACATATCTGTCTAACAATCTGTTGCCTACCATGTTACTAACTGACTCGACATGATCCTGGTGAAAGCACCCCGGCCTGCTTGCTGCATTGACGGCTAGGAGGACCACTTCATCAACAACTTTCAGGGGATTATAACAGGCCATACACATTGGAAGCTCGAACATACATGTAGGGGGTTAACTAGGCCCTGCGCGACTAATTCAAGTGTTCCTCGAAGAAAAGGAACTCGCTACCCGAGACCAAGGACACATCGTGAAAGGATGTAGGAATCAATGGCTTCGGCTCTGTTTGGTAGGTTAGTATTTTCTAAACTGCAATATTTCAAAACCAAAGTATTCCAACATCTCGCAAACAAATATTACTGTTTTTCTCCTTTCACGGTTTCTATATAAAAGAGGGTCAGGCCTCTTTCTCCAATATTTCAAAAAAAAACTACAGTTTTGAAGAATACTTTAGTTTTAAAACCAAATTATTTATTGGATCCAAACACTTTAAATTATGTAATACTTCAGTGTTTTCATGATTCGAAGTATTCTTTGTATACTTCAAAAAATAGTTTAATGGCAAACGGAGCCTCAAATACCAACTCGCCCTCACCAAAACCCGGACTTCGCAAGAGTCATTTGACATGGCCAAGAAATATGCGGTGTGGAAGAAGCACCAAAAAGCATATCCCTTCATTATATCCATTGTTGGTTGCAAAGTTTCTTCAATTTTTATTGAAGTAGAATGTTTATGGTAAGGGGAGAGAATTGCAGCACATGTGAGGAAAAGACCAGTAGTGGTGTTCTTTACCACATGGGAAAGTAAACTGGGTCTTTTTGTATCAGATGATGCAAGATAAAGGCCTGGGGACAACTTTCTCAGACTGGGTCATGAAATCAGTGAGAGGAGGCAGAGTGGCAATTAGAGTTAATGACCAAATTGGACCATACTTCCCCACATATGCTGGGGTTAGACAGGGAGACCCACTTTCTCCCCTTCTGTTTGATTTAGTGGGAGATGGTCTAGCTATGATGATCCATAAGGCTCAAGAGCAAGGTGTGATTGTTGGTTCGATACCTCACCTGGTGGAGGGGGGGACTGTCAATCCTACAGTATGCCGATGACACGATACCTTGCTCAAGGATGATTTGGTAAATGCCAGGAACATGAAATTTATCATGTGTGCTTTTGAGCAATTGTCAGGACTGAAGATAAACTTTCACAAGAGTGAAGTTTATTGTCTTGGATAAGCCTTGGGAAGAGCTGATAAGTACAGTGAAATAATCACCTGTCCTACGGCTGAGCTCCCTATGAAGTACCTGGGAATGCCTATAGATGAGAAGAGACTAGCAAAATCTCAATGGGGCCCTTGTCGCAACAGTGGAACATGGGGTTCTCCTAGTACTGCCAAAGTGGGTCCACCCCATGTGGGCCCAAGATGAAGATGGACAAGACCAAGACTCAAGTCAAGCTGGCGGGTTCACCGTCAAGACACGCATGGCCTACGACGACTAAGGGCTCCGGTCCTGGGGACCTTCCGGGTCCCCGAATCAAGCAAGAAGGCCAGGAAGGACCCGAGAGCCCGAGCCCCCGGCAGGAGGCCAGGCTCCCTCTCGGGTACCTCCTACGTCCCTGTGGATAAGCAGTCCACCTCACCACGGAAGACTTGGGAAGCATGGTGAAGGCAGCGCGGGCGGGAAGCACGTCCCGTGGGGTGTCAGCTCCTGTCCACCCCAAGGCGGACGCTCCCACCTAACCCAGAGGAGACGCTAGGCTGAGGAGAGGCCACGTCTCCCCCTAAACTAGATGAGGAGGGTCCTTCACCCCGAAGGTCCCTCAAGCCCCTCACGTGACCCTGTGGCAACCCCTTAGCCTATAAAAGGAGGACCAAGGCATGGGAGGGAAGAGGAGAAACAAGATAGAGCAAGGACGAGCACAAGCTAGAACCAGAGCAAGACTAGACTAGGGCTGCGGAGGTAGAGAGGAAGGTGATCTCCTCCCGGTCAGGATCTGTCCTTCTTCTACCTCGCCAAAACCCTTCCGGGTACCCTGTCCGGGTACCCTGTCCGGGAGGTTCCATTGTAAGCCACACTATGAAGAAGTCATCAATCCAGACATGCAGAGTAGGGCTTTTAGCCTCCGGGCGGCCTGAACCTGGGTAGCTCCTTGTGTCCCTTGGTTGCATGCTTTGATCGTGGAGAGGAGAGCTTGATCTAGACTCCGCCCAAAAAGACGATTCTCAGCCTTCTTCGCGCCCCGTGCCGAACCTAAAAGGGGTATCCTATACTCCCGGTGTCCGTGCAACGAGACACGACATCTGGCGCGCCAGGTAGGGGGCGCAAGTGCTAGATTCGTCTTCTTCTTCATCAACGTCAAGTTCATCGTCAAGTTCATCGTCAAGTTCGGCGTCAAGCTTTCAGTCCGTGCCAAAATCTGTTCCAGCGCCTTCGGAACGGCGCTAGTTTCGGCTCTCGTAAAGAGAAATGCCGAATCCGACATTCAAGATGACAAAGAAGAGAAAAGGGAAAGGCAGCCTTTGAGTTCTCTTGCGGTACCCCGGCCTCGGTTTCCTTCTTGACGAATCCTCGCCGGCACCTGCCGCTAAAGATCTCGCCTTCGAGTCCACTTCGTCCCTCCAGCAGCTTATGTCAGCTCTCTGGTCAGCACGGGAAGACCTGAGGAAGGTGCCACGAACATTGATGTCCCTCTTTCCCCATGGACGCATGGAGCGAGGAGGAACTCTGTTCCGACGCGCCGACCACAGTGCCACTTCCGGAGAGGAAAACCTCGACCAAGACCCAAAAAAGCGAGCCTCGGCAAGAAGATCCTCTCATCTACGTGCCCCAAGAGCTCCAGATTCCTCTGCGCAAAGATGGCCAGCCTGGAGTGTGGTGCATGTACCACAGATCTGACCGCACAGTCTGGAAGATTGCTGACAGTTCAACGACATCCAGATACGCCAGAAGAACGGTGATTGCTATTCGTGCAGAGAACCAGGGCACATCAGCCGAGATTGCCCCCTCAACAAGAAGTCCAAGAAAGCCAAGAGAAGTGCCACAGCTGGGGTTCCTCAGAAGGGAAGATCTTTCCGGACCTTTGCCAATGCATCTACCCAGACTGAAGAACTCCCGGAACCTTGCTTACCACCGGAGCCCCCACGGATACAAAGCAGTCAAGGGCAAGCTGCCGCTAGCTGGGATCAAACCTTCATCTGCGAAGACGTGGCCCACGGAGAATGGGATCTCCCGGGTCACATCGTCACGATACAGCCTGAACCAAGTGGACCCCCTCAAAAGTACCGGATCGCTAAGTGGCTAGCGTCAGGATCCCGCGAGTAAAGCAAGCTTCAGAGTCTCCGACCGGCATGAGCCAGCCAGATTGCCGGATCACCAAACAAGGAACATCCGGGTCAAGGAAACTGAAACAACCGTGGGGTCTCCGGACCGGCGTCTCTGATACGCCAGCAAGCCGCCGGATCACCAGTTGGGTGGTCTCCGGGTAATTCAAAGCAAGAAGCACAAATGGTGTCCGGACCGGCGCAAGCCAGCCAGTCATGCCCTTAGTCGGCATTGAAGGCTATCTCGGTTGGAAGCCTTGTCCCCGCCAAGAATTGCTGGGCAAGGCAGAATTATGTCTGAAACACGGCATAGAAGACCCCGCCTTGGCGGCAGCGCGACAGAACGATTACCGAGATAGCCAGAAGGAGTCAAAACGTGAGCTAAGTATAAACGTGCTTGCACGGGCTTGTTCCCGGGTATATCAGTTTTTATGTGCTTTGGCTAAGGCGAAAGCGGGCGTTCTCCTGGGGCAGCGCCTTTCGCGATGACACTGTCAGTTTCCCTCGGGCAGTGGAATCGTGGGCTGAGGTCCGTGCGGTCAGGAAATGGTGGGTCCTTTGGGGGGTTGCGCCCTGTGTCTGCACTTCAGATCAGTCTGAGTGCCCACGGCTGGTTAGCGCTCACACCTTTGGATCCTTCCGAGAGCGTAAAGCCCCCACGAGTACAATAAAACTTATATACTTTGGGAAGAAGTTATTTACATTCAAAAGCATGAGTTCATAAGCCAGTTGGCAATATCAGTACAAAAGCAATGGTTTCACGGCCCCTGGTATTGTCCTTTTCAGGACTTCACAGGTTCACGGGTCATCTTCTCGGGAAAGGTGCTTCAAGATCTCCTCCACCTGGCGGGTCACATCTGGAGGAAGCGGCGTCCCGGTTTCAGGCGCCTCCAACTCGGATAGCAAGGAGAGCTGCGGGTGTCGCTGGTGAAGCGCTGTGACGAATCGGGTCGTCACCTGCCTCACTGCCTTTCCCCAGCAAGGCGAGTGGCTCTGCTAACCTGCTCCTTGATACCTTGATGAGCGAGGCCACGTACTTCAAGAACCTGGGATAGCGGACGAAGGAAGTGGAATGGTCGGCCATGAGAACGGGCGAGAAGGCACTCCCAATTCGTGAACTCCTGCACGACGTCCAAGGACCCGTGGTTCATCTGGAGCAAGACGTTGTGATCATCGCGGCGGTGGTGAGCAAATCGCCGTCGCTCTTTCTCAAGTGCATCTTTCGCTTCCGCCAGCTCTGCCTGCACTCCGTCAGCTGGTTGGATACCTGCTCATGTTGATGCCACGCAATCTGAGCTTGGGATTTGGACGCTTCCATCACCGCACGTCCATCAGCCAGCTCCTTCGTTTCCTTCTTGCGAAGGACAGTCATGCGCGCATCTTTGTCCTTCCAGAAGTCAATTGCATCGCCCAGCTCCCGAATCTTCCTTTCCATGGCAACGCGGCCAGCCGTAGCCTCTTGCTTAAACTTCTCAGCTATTTTGAGGGCCTGCTCTGCGCCTCATCGTGGCCGTCATCGCCTCTGCCCGGGCGGACAAGCTATCTCTCTCGCCCCTGGCTCTCTGGAAATCCGAGTAGGCTTGTTCCCGCTTTTCCCTCTCGCTCTTGAGCTCGCTCTGGAGTTTAGAGACCTGCTGCTTAGCGACGAGGCGGCTCTGCTTTTGGCTCGAATATCATTTTCAACCTCGCTGCGAGCCCAGCCAGCCACGTTCTCCAGGCCTTGTTCGAAGTAGCGGTCCCGTCCCGCTCCATCTTGATCTCGAGCTCCTCAATGGTGCTGAGGTAGTGGCGCTCTTCATCTTCCAGCTCGGCCTCTCGTCGCTCCAGTTCTTTCTCGCGCTGGCCACTCGCTGTTCCCAAGCATAGAGCAGCTCTTCGTCCGCCGCCAGCTTCAGTTCACGGGCGCTGCGAGCTTCCTCCCGGGAAAAGCCGCAGCTCGCGAGCCTGCGAGTGCTCTCCGCTGTCGGAGGTTGGGGGCACCAGCCGCGCCAATTCGGCGCGGCAGAAGACAAGAACTCCGAGACGCTGGAGAACGTCTTGGAGAACCCGGGGCCTTCCTCGACTCTCCCGGGTTCACGACAGGGGTCAGCGTTCCCGGGGGCGGAGCCTTCGGGGATGTACCCGCCTGCCGCGAGTCCTCGCGGTCCGAGGGTCGCCTGGGGATCCACGTCGCGCCTTCCCCAGGGCCTTTCGCGCCGACAGCCTCCGCCTCGTCTGCGACGACCGGAGTCACCCCCTGACCCTTGGGCAGACTGGGGGCTTGGGGGTTCGGAGTTGCCTCCGTCGGAGGTGCCGGTGGAGCTCGACGCTTCGACGTCCTCGCCTCTCCGGGGTCGCTTGCTTGGCCACTCCGGGGTCGGCTCCTATGCAAGAAATGAGAGTCAGAAGTCAGGACGGCGGCAGAAGAAAACAACTCCGCTTTCAAAGACAAGATGCCATCAAAGCTCACCGGCGGGCTCTCTTCGATCCGGAGAAGCTCCACCTCTTCTGCACCAGGTCGTCGAAGAGGTCCGGCAAGGACAGGCTCTCATCCCCTACCTCCATGACAGCGAGGGGAGGAGGGATGGCCTCCGACACCTGATCGGGACTCCTGCAACGACGGCGAGCTCACGGCACAGTCTGCTCTGGGAGTTCGTCACCCGGCGGGTTTGTCGCCGCCCCGGAAAGAGCGCCGGGCCTCCGCGCGCCCGCAAGGTACTCTCCGGAAGAGTCGCTTCGACCCTTCGTCATCCAAGTCCACGGTTCTTCAGGGGAAACGTCCCCATGGGCAAGG